>JADBJO010007124.1:196788-210860 GCA_016801955.1 Conus betulinus
GGTAAACTGGAGTAACAATGGCAAATAACATGCATGAAGAAATCTCTAAATTGTGGAAACTTATCTGTTCAGTCAGCAAAGGGGTACGTATATAATGCCTTTCTGTGTGACAACATAACCCCTACTTTTTGCAACAAGTAGAATGAAAACCTTGACCAGCAATTGGAATGGAATATCATTTTTAAAAAGGTACAAAAAATAAAAGAAATAAAAATTCAATGGTTTCAGATAAGAATTGTACACCATATATTGGATACAAATATTGTGTTGTCAAAAATAAGATTGAACTGAGTGATCATTGTATATTCTTTCATAGAGAAAGGGAAAACATTGAGCATCTGTTTTGGTTTTGTGAACATGCGGCACATTTTTGGCAACAACTTAAAGCAACACTGAAAGAGAAGTGTCAGCATGCAGCCTCTTCCAATTTTTCTGTTGAATTGGTATTATTTGGGCATGCAGATCATTTCAGAGGTGATGATACCTTTGACTTCATGCTACTTCTAGGAAAATATTTTATGTATAAATGCAAGTGGGAGAAAAAAAAACTTCCAATTTTGATAAGCTTTCTACGTTATTTAAGGACAAGATATAATTTTGAACAGCAAGTTGTGAAAGGCCTAAAGTCAAGTCAAAAACTGCATGAAAAATGGCAACTATACCAATTTTCAATACAAGTGTAACTTTTGGACTTGATGCATATGCTTAGGGACGAGTCTGTCTCTGTGTCATTAACATGCATGCGCGTTTGGATCCCCTGGTGGCTTTGTTGGTGCCCCTCTCTCTCTCTCTCTCTCTCTCTCTGTTGTTTTTGTTTCACTTGTTTTCGGCTTTTTCCCCTTATTTTTGGTCCTGTATTTAATCAATTTTTGAAAAATCTCCCCATACAAAAATATATTAACACATGGAACGGAAACTGTTTATGGTACCTGGCCAAAATGTAACTGTTTGGCTGTTGAAGCATAGATGGTGTGAAATGTTTTTGCAAGGAGAAAAATAAAGTTGAAAAAAAAAAACATCGGTGGAAACACTGAAAGAAGCCCGGAGATGAACTGACAAAAAAGACCTGTTGTAAAGAACAACTGTGTCCAGGGATGAACCATGGAACTGTGAAACGGATCTGTGAAGAGTTAAAGGTCTACTTTAGAGATTTTCGATGATTTGTTTAAAACAGGTGTACATGTCATATAACTACAGTATGGTATTCATTTTTTAAATCGCCGGAAGAATTTAATAGATAAAAAAACAACTTTTGCACACCTGTTCAAACCCCGCGTGGTAGACCGAAAGCCGTGACGTCACTTGATGGTGTGGCCGTCAGCAGCGACCTACATAACATGGCAACGCCAAGTGAAATCAACATCAGTTGCGATCCCCCCACAGCCAAAAAAGTCACGAGGGGGTAGCAGATATTGTGCTGTAGGCGAGTGCAGCAGCTCACCAGGAGACGGATATTCTTTGCACAAATTTCCATCTGATCCAGATACTCGAAAGAAGTGGATTCGGTTCGTGCAAACATGCCGGGCCGTTAAGTTCTTTTTACCACTTCAGTTCCTGCTGGACAACGGAAACGAGCTATTCCTACAATTGCCGAGCCCGTTCGAGTGGACACGAAGTCGGCCGATCCCGATCAACAACTTCGTCTGCATTGTGCGCGTATACTTTGAAGGCAGAATGGTAAGCTGGTACAGATGAGTACGATAGTCGCACGTTTATTCTGTTCTTATCTATGGTAGATCACTCTTGTTAAATTGATTGAACGCGGTAAGGAGGGAAAAGAAGGTCAAGAATGCCACAGTTAACAAAATAAAAGGTGGTACATTCTATCTAAGGGTAAGTGTTTGCCAATTTTATTGAGGACCGACAAAGTGAGAAGCGAATTTCACATTTAGACCTTTTGAGTTAAAATATAGCAGCAAATATCCCTCAGACTGAAGGAGTACTCTCTTTGATCACGGAATACTTCATCGATGACGCAGAAGAAATTAGTTATTGTGAAACTTGTGCAAACTTCAGGAAAGAGAATCTCCGTTCGCCGTCCACGCGTGATCGCATCAAGAAGTCGGTAGTTTCCTTTGAGACTTCGGTAAAGCCCGTATGCCTTTGGAATGCTGTGCTCGGGCGTCCAGCTGGAACTGAATAGCTCGTTTCCATGGTCCAGCTGGAACTGACGTGGTAAGAAGAACTTTGCGTTCAAACTGATAAGGTAGAGGCCTTGCAGAAACATCCCCAGAGTCACATTGGGTGTCGCAATCATAGTCACTGCTTTTACATGACAAATTAAATTCCAAGCGAGATGTGCAAGAACGATCACAATCGCGTTCTATCGCCATCGCTGACACTCACGTGACGTCATATCCAAGAGCAGTTAAGCCATGCCAAGATTTAGTTGATTACCTCCCGTTTTCTTGATTACAGGTGAAAATGCCCACTTTCGCAGATCAATTTTGTGTGATCGGGAGCGAATCGGATGTTATTTTATGAATTTATCGTACATTTCATATTTCTGCATAAGCTGACCAATTATTGAGAACCTCTAAAGTAAACCTTTAAGATGCACGTGGATCTTTGATCGTTCGGCAAGAAGCATTATGTACGTGGAGAGTAACTCGTTCAGTCAAAATAATGAACAGTTACTTCCCTTAGTGAATGGTGTTTGTGCGGCACGGGTGTCACTGGTCGACACTCCCAGAGTGCCCTTCTTGTCCATTTATTTCTGTTTGCCTCGACTAATGGTTTTTTTTTTTTTTTTTTTTTTTTTTTTTAGTAATGGTATTATTTGTAATTAAATTATCGATACATTCTCCAGTTTGGTGCCTCAGTAGGACCCAACACAGGTATGGGAGAATGGTGGAAGGAGGATTACAGTGAAGACTTCCAGCTTTCATTCTGTGTACGTTTTGCAGGCTGCTTGAGAAAAAATAAATAAAACGCAAATGTGCAGATATTTGTGACTTCCAATGGTCATCTTTCTATCACTTGTTAGAAAGGTCAAAGTTCAAATGATTAGAGACTTTGCCTGCAGTGCTGACGGGATGGTTGAGAATTCGAACCTCTTGTGGAGTCGTTTCTTTCTTTCGTGTGTTTTTCTCTTCTTTTCTTTTTTGTAAAGGCTTGAAAAGCCTGTCAATCTATTTACTTATAAAAGGGCATTTAAGTCAAAGTGAATTAAGGCGCCAAGACATGAGCATCAGCCTCTACACAGTTCACTGTCCCTATAGCAATACCCCTTAGGACTTTCATCCTTTCTGGACTGTAGCTAAGCAATTGTTCACGTGCAAAGATGTGGTATAGTTTTGTGCGCGCACGCACATCTTATGTGCGTGCGTGCGTGCGTGCGTGTGTGTGTGTGTGTGTGTGTGTGTGTGTGTGTGTGTGTGTGTGTGTGTGTGTGTGTGTTTACGTCAATGTGTGTGTATGCGTTTGTGCGCGCGCGCGCGCGCGCGCGCACGCGCGTGTGTGTGTGTGTGTGTGTGTGTGTGTGTGTGTGTGTGTGTGTGTGAGAGCGCGTGGGCGTGCATGTGCATATGTATGAGACAGATGGAGAGAGGAAAGGAGAGAGGGGGAACGCGCATATACAGCTTGATGAATTGTTTACAGCGCTGATGAATTTTCTTGCAGAAAGAAACACAGCAATTAAAATGCATCTGTCACTGGCAGGCTCAGCTGTTTTGATGTTGCTTCTGCTGTTTGCCTTGGGCAACTTCGCCGGTAAATCTTTCTGTCTGTCTGTCTGTCTGTCTGTCTGTCTGTCTGTCTGTCTGTCTGTCTGTCTCTCTCTCTCTCTCTCTCTCTCTCTCTCTCTCTCTCTCTCTCTGTCTGTGTCTGTCTGTTTATATCTCTCTTTTCTGTGTGTGTGTGTGTCTATCTCTCTCTTTACTTCTCCCTTCCTCCTTCTTTGTGTCTGTGATTTAAAGCTCTGTATCCCTCATCGAGGGAGGACAAGTAGATTCTACAGCACATCTACTATGTCCAGGACAGACATGGGTTGACACGTGTTGGAGAAATCCCCTTCTGGTTCTGATGACATTGAGGTTTTGCAAGTGAAATCGAGAACAGCTTAGTCTCAATCTGTCTGGAGAGGAGAGATGTGGAGAAAGGAAACGTTGGGGGGGGGGGGTGGGGGGGGGGGGGGGGGGGGGGGGGGGGGGGGGGGGAATGCGAAGCGTCATTGCTACACCATTTTTGTTTCCACCTCTTAGAAAATGGCAAGCGACATCCTTTCCTTCCATAAAATATCAAACAGAGGGAGTAATGTAAAATGGATAGATGCACAAATACAGAAGACCTGCTGTCTGCTTAAAAAGCCTTCATTGTTTTAGAGCCAACAAGATTAACCAATTAAAAAAGACTCTTTAAACTAGTTGACAAGCAGTATCATAATTATAAAAGTGCGGTGACTCTGTCAATGGAACTGCATTCAGCAAACCGTGCAGATCAACCACATTAGCAGCCTGTTCAACATAGGAAAGGCAACGATTTGCTCAGACTCTCTCCAACATTCACGTTTCAAAACTGTTTCACATATTGTGCTGTCAGTGATTGGCATTTTAGCCCGACTGCTGTAACACTACATCTGTTTCAGTCTTCTTGTCACATTTTGTCTCTCAGTGGTGATATTCACACATACGAAATGATTCATCAGAGAAAACACCGTGGATTGCTATTTCACCAGACGGCCTGTGTAAGAAGCAACGAATTTTTCTTTTATGTTCTACCTGCCTCAGTAAGATGGTCAACGAGTTCTGTACTGTGTACTTCCTGACTGGAGGCAAATTGCCACCACGCCTGTCGAAACGGCTCCATCACTAGGACACAAGACACCAAGTGAAATTGTTTGCCCTAGCTGGTTCTTCCCCCTACTTGCTATTGTTCTTGCTATTGAGCGTACATGAGTCTGCACTGGTTTTGTGAGAATGTTCTAGAAAGTGTTTGTCTCATTTTGTTTGTCTCTATTGTATCTGAAATGTGTTCACGTCATTCAAGACGACCAGACCATCTAAAACCTGACGAAATCTCAAGAGATTTTACAGCACTAAGGACCTTGGAAGGTTTCGGGCTGTCGATCAGGGTAGGGAGATTTTCGAGAAGTGGAATTGTAAATATGAGATCGGGCTTGTCGTCTGAAGACATCAAAAACAACCCTGGCAGCCTTTTTTGTACTGGCGAGGCACCTCATTCCTAAGTAAAATCAGTAATATTTATCCCAGCACCACACTGCTGTAGTGTGTCTTTGATGTAGTCAACCCAATCTATCACAGCACCACACCAGTGTAAGCACCACACCGTGGCAGTGTTTCTCTGATGTGTTTATAACACCAGCTGTCCCAGCACAACACCACTGCAGTTTCTTTGATGGTGTTAGTACCATCTATCCAAGCCCCACATCGTTGCAGTGTTTCTTTGATGTAATCAGTATCACCTGTCCTTGATCGACACCATTGCATTTTTTTTATGTGATCAGTACTATCCCAGGACCATACCACTGCAGCATTTCTTTGATATGGTCTCTGCCATCTATTCAGCAAGTCTTTCTTTGACGTGGTTAATACTCTCTATCCCAGCCCCATATGGCTGCAGTTTTGCTTTGATATAGTAAATGCTGTCTATTCCAGCACCACACAGTTGCTGTGTTTCTTTGATGTAATCAATACTATCCCAGGCCCGAATTCTGTACAATGGAGACACACCCAACCCATTCCTGTCACAAGTGGCGTAAAGCAAGGCTGTGTTTTGGCACCCACTTTGTTCAGTGTTACGTTCTCTACAATGCCGACTGACACCTTCAGAGAAAGAGACGTAGGCATTGACATCAGATTCAGAAAAGATGGAAAGCTGCTTAACCTCAAAAAGACTCCAGGCAAAAGTAAGATTTTGACAGACATCATCAGGGATTCTCTCTGTGCTGATGACTGCGCTCTCGACACGCAGTTCAGCATCGACAAGTTTTCCGTAGCATGCACCAACTCCACTATAAACACAAAGACGATAAAAGTTCTGCATCCACTTGAGCCAAGCAGACCATACACTGAGCTTAACATTACAGTCAATGGTGAGTAAATTCACCTACCTTGGCAGCACACTGTCCCAGGACGTCACCTCGACGAAGCAGTGAGCAATGGAATTGCGAAAGGAAGTGCAGCCTTTGGCAGACTACACATCAATGTTTGGAATAAAAGAGGCATAAGTCTATAGAACAAGCTGAAGGTGTACAGAGCAGTTGTTCTCCCCAAGCTCGTCTATGCAAGTGAAACGTGGACAGTGTACCAATGGCATGCCAAGAAGCTGAATCGCTTCCACACAACCTACCTCACCTCAGAAGATTGTTAAATATAAAACGTCAGGACAAAATCCCAGACAGAGGTGCTCGACCAAGCAGGCCTGCCTAGCATCCACACCATCCTGATGCTGTCTCAGCTTCGATGGTCATGTTATGTAGCTGGCATGCCAGACCACCGGCTACCCAAGAAACTTCTATGGTAAGCTGCAACAAAAAACGCTTCTAAGAGACTCTCACAATATCCTGAACAGCGTTTAATATCAACCTTGATACAGGGAAAAAAACTGCTATGGACTGAGCTATATGGCGATTCTCTATCCACAAAGGCACTAATTTACGGGAAGAAAGGAGGACAGCTGCGGCACAACACAAGCGACAGGCAAGGAAAGCCTGCTCCAGCAATCAAAAACAGGTCTTCCACATTACCTGTTCAAGCCGTCACCGCACACTTCGTGCACGCACCAGAATTCTGCAGTATTTCTGTGTTCTTGTCAATGTCATCCATTCTAGTATTATGCCACTGTGGAGTTTCTTTGATGTGGCCAATGTAATGTATCCCAACACCACACTGCTGTATTGTTTCATATGGTCAGCCTAGTCTATTCCAGCACCAAACTGACAATGCTGCAAGTTTTTTTTTTAATATGTGGTCAATACTGTGTATCCCATCACCACGCCACTGCATTGTTTCTTTAATGTGGTCAGTACCATATGTCCAGCACCATAACCCTGTAATTTTTGTTTGATGTGGTCAGTGCCATCTATCCCAGCACCATAACCCTAAAAGTTTTGTTTGATATATGGTCAGTGCCATCTGCCCCAGCACCATAAGCCTGTAAATTTTTGTTTGATTTGGTCAGTGCCATCTATCCCAGCACCATAACCCTGTAATTTTTGTTTGATGTAGTCAGTGCCATCTATCCCAGCACCATAACCCTATGATTTTTGTTTGATGTAGTCAGTGCCATCTATCCCAGCACCATAACCCTATGATTTTTTGTTTGATGTAGTCAGTGCCATCTATCCCAGCACCATAACCATGTAATTTTGTTTGATGTAGTCAGTGCCATCTATCCCAGCACCATAACCCTGTAATTTTTGTTTGATTTGGTCAGTGCCATCTATCCCAGCACCATAAACCCTGTAATTTTTGTTTGATTTGGTCAATACCATCTATTCCAGCACCATAACCCTGTAATTTTTGTTTGATGTAGTCAGTGCCATCTATCCCAGCACCATAACCCTGTAATTTTTGTTTGATGTGATCAGTATCATCTATCCCAGTACCATAACCCTGTAAAGTTTGTTTGATTTAGTCAGTACCATCTATCCCAGCGCCATAACCCTGTAAGTTTTGTTTGATTTGCTCAGAACCATCTATCCCAGCACCACATCACTCCACTTTTTTTTTTTCGAAGCGTCGATATTATCATCTCCATCATCATGCTGTTGTCATGTTTCTTTGTTGTGGTCAGTACTACTGAACTATCAGTACTATTGACCCCATCACACAACACCGCTGCTGCTGTTTCTTGGATGTGGTCAATACCCCGTATCCAAGCAACACATGATTTCAAGGTTTCTTTGAGATGGCCAGTACTATCTATTTCAGCATCATACAGCTGTAGTTTTGTTGATGTGATTAGTATCATCTATTCCAGCAGCACACCATTAGCCATGCACCGTTTCTTTGATGCGGTAGTCAGTTCCATCTATACCAGTTTGCTTGCAGTGTTTCTTTGGTTGGTCAATACTATCCATATCCGCCACCACACCATTGCTTGACTTTTGTTTGATGTGATCATATAATCTACTCTAGCACCACACCAGTGTGCAATTTCTTGCATGTGGTCAATATCATCTATCCAAGCACCATAGAACTGAAGGGCTTCACAGATGTGGTCAGTACCATCTATCCCAGCACCACACCACTGTAGTATTCCTTTGACGTGGTCAGTATCATCTACCCTAACATCACATTATGCCGTGTTTCTTTGATATGGTCAATTCTATCTTTCCTAGCTGCAGAGTTTCTCTACCGTAGTTCATATTCTGGTGTGACAATGACAGGGTACAATATTAGCAGCATGAATTTTAGACAAAGAAATCTATAGTGACTATCGCATTGTACAATGATAGTGGTATATGGATATCACAAAGAAGAATCTGCTTTGACGATGGCATGGTACAATATTGATGATGTTGATTCTCAACAGGTTCACTCTCACGTGAAGGGTGTCTCTAGTAGTACAGATAATACCAAAGTGTACAGTCTTGTCTTATTCTAGAGGAAGTGGCTACCAGTTCACACCTTTGGAAACAAAAGACCTTTTTTAAATGAAGATAATTCTTTAATGACGATAAAATGCTACACAATCATTACCTGTGAGATGTGTGGTCAGTCCCTGCCCTCCATCATTTCTGTCTCATTCTTTTCCTTGTGTCATATTTTTGTAGCATATTTGTTGTCTTTTGTTGTCGGTACTAAATGGAATCTGGAGACGTGAAGCAATCATGTCCCTAGTGGCCTTCTCTGCAGTAAGTGTTGATTGTAAGGACAATGATCGATACAGGCTGCTCATCTGTCAGTATCAACGTAAATGAACGGTCAGTATCCCTGCTTCTTCCAGGGGTCCAGCCAGGACACATAACAAGAGATGTGGACAATGGACAGCTCACAGACAACCGCCGTAACCTGCAATCGCGGCGGTAGGTATTCTGTCATATCTTCTGTCCATTATCATTTTGAAAAAAAAATGGAGATGTCCTATTGTTGTCCCTCAGGACTTTCTTTGTTCTAACTCTGGAATGTCTACCCTCTTCGGAGCACTTTGTTGGGATTTGGCGAGACACACTTTATCAAGCAAGCTTATGACTATTGATATTAGTGTTGCTGTTGTTATCCTTTTCCCTACATGAACTCTATGAGCAACCTTATTTCTTTTGTGTTTTCCATACTGTTAAAGCATTGTGTGTGTGTGTGTGTGTGTGTGTGTGTGTGTGTGTGTGTGTGTGTGTGTGTGTGTGTCTGTGTGTACTTATTTTATTTTTATATTACAATCTTTCCCATTTTTATAATAATAATAATAATAATAATAATAATAATAATAATAAAATTTTATTTATACTATTATCATAACTATGACTATATTTGCAATAGCAGTACTGTACTAGTAGCAGTAGCAGCAGCACTAGCAACACCAGTAGCAGTAGAAATGATAGTAGTAGTAGTTCTAGCAGTAGCAGTAGTAAATGTCGTTGTCGTCGTCGTAGTAGTAATAGTAGTAGTAGTAGTTGTTGTTGCGATGGTAGTTGTAGTAGTGGTAAACGTAAAACTACGTCTACATTGCTCAGATCTTACTTGCTATCCAATTTTCTAGATGATGATGATGATCGCTGTCGTCGTCATCATCATCATCATCATCATCATCATCATCATCATCATCATCATCATCATCATCATCATCATCATCATTATCATCACCACTATCAGAAGTGAAAGTGTTATATAACCATGTTATTTCTTTTTTTCTAGATCACCGTCATCATTACCATAACACACTAATCAGTAGTAGTAGTAGTAGTAGTTGTTGTTGCTGTTGTTCTTGTTCTTGTTGTTGTTAGTAGTAGTAGTTGTTGTTGTAGTAGTAGTGGTGGTGGTGGTGGTAGTAGCAACAGCAGCAGCAGCAGCAGCAGCAGTAGTAACAGTAGTAGTAGTAGTAGTAGTAGTAGTAGTAGTAGCAGCAGTAGTAGTATTATTGTTATCACTACTATTATTACCATCACCATCATCATCATCATCATCATCATCATCATCATCAACATCATTGTTATTACTATCATTAGTAGTAGTAGTAGTACTACTGTTATAATAATAATAATACTAATATTATTATTATTATTATTATTATTATTATCGTCATTATCATGATTGTTATTAATAAAATCATTATTATTATTACTATTGTTATTATATCATTATCATTATGAGTATTATTATTATTTATTATAATTACTATCATTCTTATTGTCATCGTAATCATCACCGTTATTATTATTATTACTATTTTTTTATAATTACTATTGTTATCATCATCATCATTATTATTATTATTATTATTATTATTATTATTATTATATCATCACCATCATCATTATTATCGTTGTCATTGGTATTATTATTATTATGATTATCACTATTATCACCATTATTATAACAATTACTATGATTAATATTATTATTGCTGTTGTTGTTGTTGTTGTTGCTGCTGTTGTTCTGGTTCTGGATATTTCTGTTGTTGATGTGGTTGTTGTTTGTGTTGTGGTTGTTATCAATATCATTATTATTATTATTATCATCATATTGTTGTTGTTGTTGGTATTGTTGTTGTTATTTATCATTATTATTATTATTATTATTATTATTATTATTATTGTTAATGTCATTCAACCTGTATCTTCTCTTCTTCAACCTTTTCCCTCTTGTCTTTATTTCTATTCTGCAGTTTTAGCTTTTTCCCCGCACCACAGTTTGCACCAGACCAAAGCAATACACGACTTTTCTCCTTCTGTTCACATTGTTTTGAATGTTGCTATCCTGCCTGAATGGGGCCCAATAGGTCGAAACGTATTGTGTGTTTTTGTACTTTGTTCCTTCGTTTGGCGGCTTGGTAATTCTGTTTTTGTTTTCTGTGTTTCAGCTCCCAGCTGCAGTCACCCCACTTTCAAATCTGTCATTATCATTGCTATTACTACTACTATTATTACATTATTGTCGTTGGTGTTGCTGTTGTTATTGTGGTTAAACACAAACTTCAGAACCAACCAATACAATTTGACAGGAAGATGGAATGCAGCTCACAGATAAATCCATTATATTTTGGTTCAGATCAGTGATCAAGGATCCAGATGAAATGGCGGACTAAGGATGTGTTCCTGTTGTTGTGACAGCACATGACCACAGTTTTTCCACTGAACATATCAAGCACGAGGAGGTTACTGCTTTGAACGATAATGACTTTTCAGTGGAAAATAAAATTTAGTAATACAGATATTTATTTTCTAATTTTGTATTTTTTCAAAGTAAATAGGAAATAGTTCCTGCAGTCCGTATCAAATGCTACTTTCCCTGGTTCCAAAAATAACTTATTTTATTAAACAGACCGATTTCAGCTATCGTTATCCCCGGCTTTTAACAGAGGTATGCACTCTCCAAATTGCTCTTGTCTTAAAGAAAAAATAAATAAAATAAAAAACCTTCATGAAGAGATTGATAGCAGGTCCTCACAGAAAGAACCCCTCTCAAGCAAGTGTGTTTCAGCCCTGAAATCCTCACACTCTGGCCTGGGCCGCATCCAGTTCATGGCTCTCCAGATGCCCTTCTGCCGCATTTTTTCTCTTTATTCTTGCACTACCGGGATTCGAGTCTGCACCTTCTGTATCGGTTGGCCTTTCAAAGCGTGCCATTTTAGACTGATGTCTTACGCACATCGCTAACGGACACTTGTTCTACACTGAGAAATTTAAGCCTGATGAAGTTTACTTTTGTTCCGCCTTGATCTGATCCACATGCTATTACTTTAAGGGTTCTGGACCTCCTCTTACTAGAAATCCCAAGCTGTTTTATTAGATCATATACCGTTAAGCATACAACTCCCCCCCCCCCCCCCCCCCCTTACTCCAACCTATATGGCGAAGACTTGGACTTGGGAGCAAGATTACCTAAAGCTTTTGGCTTGACTGGCCTACTTCTCAGTCTTGTAGATATGAGCTTGGTCCAACCCTCGTTTGTATGGCAGGATAAGTTCGATCAGAGTCATTAGTTTTGAAAAACCTGAGTGGAGAACAATATCTGTGATCCCATGTCACTCTTCTTGATGATCTTGGGGTGGTTCTTCAATTCTAGAAGGTCCGAGGTGCATTCGAGATCATACACTCCATCCAGTATTCCATGTTTTTGATATCATAGTTCTTCCAGATCATGATTTGTGGCTCATGCTGTGTAGAACTTCATTGTTGGAGCTTCTGGTGGCGTAGTGGTTCCTTCGATGGTGCCAACCACATTGCGATCTCCTTGAGCACTTGGTTGTGCCTTCATGTGTACCTTCCCTGGGTTAGCGCCACTTTGCATTAACTCAGCACATGTCCCACTGCTTGTCCTCCGTGGCAGAGTGGACATGAAGGATCATCTGATTTCTCCCAATTAACCAGCTTTGATTTCGAAGGCACAAGGTCACATACAGATTTGATGATGAAGTTGACCTTAAGAGGTACCAAATGCCAGGTACTTCAAGGTGAAACTTTCTTAGCTTGAAATTCATCTTGGATGAAACAACTGACCTGTCTGCTCAACATTGTGTGTATCTCATCTTCCTCTGTGGAAAGCACCATTCTGCTATGCGTGAAGGCTTTTAAAGGGGGCGTTTGGCACTCATTTCCGAGGTCTGGCGATCCTGTAAGACTCATGGCAGCTTTCGAGATTACCTCCGTTGCCAATATAAACACAATTGAAAACATCGCACAGCCAATTGCTATGTCCAGTTGCAGGTTGATCATTTTGTTGTTGTCGTCGTCGTCGTCGTTGTTGTGTTGTTGTTGTTGTTGTTGTTGTTGTGTGCAGAACCTCATTGAGAAGCCATGGAAGTACTTTGTTCTTTGGAACATGATACATCTGAAGGGCCAGTTGAATCATTTGTGTGTGGAACATATCCATATACATTTGACAGATCGAACCACCCCATGTCGAGAGCTGTTTCTGTGCATTAGCTCTTTGGATTGCTTCCCACTTAATAGTGGCATATTTCTACTCAGCCAGAGACGTATGGGATGCCTTTCTGGACGAACAAATCGAAGAACTCGTTTTCTGAAAGTCTTTATTCAGTCGAGCTGCCATGACAGTTCAGAAGTGATACTGGTCGAAACTGATTGATGTCACTCGAGTTCTGCTTTTGGGGAATGTACTCTCAATTAGTTCTCATCCACTGGTAGCCGATCTTCAAGTTCCTCATTGCAGATCTTATCATCATGCAGAGCCACTCAAAGATGTTGGGACATTTCTTTCACAGCAAATATGGTATTCCATACGATCTGGGCGAAGATTTGGCTCTGACTTTCTTAATCACATTCTTTACCTCATCCAGTTTTTGGTGGCTTATCACCAAACTTTTCCTCTGGTACTGCTGCACTAAGGCCTGGATTTCAAATGGTTCTTTGTTACGATGGTCCGAATATGTTTCCCTGAGATGATGCTCGGGAAATTCTTCATCCACAGTAAGTGTTCCAGATTTTGGCACCTCGATTTGTTTTCCGATAAACTGGAAGGGGTCTCTGAAGAAGCAATCTTGGGTTTTCTTCTTTTTGCTCTATCTCTTTATTTCTGATTCTGCGGTGCTGAGGGCGATGGTTTGTGCTTTCGGGTCTTTTCAGAGGTTATTCAACCTTTCTTCTCAGCTTCTGAGGAAGCTTCATCTGTTTTGTTTTTTGTTTGTTTGTTTTTCATCGAAGATTGTTCTTTTTCTTCCGGATGTTATCCGTCTCTGGCAGGCGTCTTGATTTCTGACGAGGTGTCTCCGGTTTTAGTTGTTGTTTCACACCACAGGCGTTCCTACAGGTTCTGTAGACAATGTGGCTACATGTGGATAATGTGTGCGTGCTCCAGTTTGCCCTTTCTTATAAGTCCATCCAGTATTTAGACTCCTTTTTCATCAAATTTCTCCGATCCCACTTTGCACTTGCGGCAAGTAAAGTTTCTAGCGTTTGGATCCAGAGCCTGTACAAATTGTCTGTCTGAACA
>JADBJO010007125.1:0-27500 GCA_016801955.1 Conus betulinus
TAATTTATATAATTATACATAATTAACTTTGGAGATTGACTAATGCAAGTGGACGTACATTCGCGAGGCTACAAAGGTGGCTGTTAAGCGAGCCGGTTGGCCTGAAGTCTTGGGAACTAGATTAAGACACTCGCGAACTGGAAAAGAGCTTCCAGTTTCAGCGCATTCCACACAAGAATATTTTTTGGGGGGTGCCCTTGTACGGTCCACATTCGAGCGTGAGTTAGGAGGGACAAAAAAAAGGGGGTCGAGTATTAATCCTAACGTTAATCTACACAAAAAAACCACTAAACTAACTGCGACCTATGTCGAACCACGAAAAGAGCAGGTGGTCCTAAGCCAACCTCGGAGATCTAGCCCATGAGTGGGTTTGGTTCCCAGTTACCGCAGTTCACTGACAACTTATGGCCGACCAAAAAGTACAACAGAACGGAGAAGCGAGACACCTACTACTAGGGAAAAAAAAAGCATCCGCAAACCAACAAGTCTTAAAACAGTACCAACAAAACACCGGCGACAAAGCACACACCAACGAACCAACTCATTTGGATCATTAACAATTAGAAACCAAAAGAAATCTACTGATGGTTTGCGTTCCTGGCAATGCCGTGCTTAAATATGGGTATTGACTATATAGGCCGAAGCCGTCGGATAAAAATCACCAAAACTCAACCTACCCTACACAGTCACAGCCGATTACGGGTTTTTTCCCCATGGTCGTATTCTTCAGCACAGGCATAACGCATGAGCAACCAATATCAAAAGAGCAGTCTATTAGAAGAGACCTGTTACCGCTGTCGATCCACTCCACATGTTATAGTGTGCTCTAAAACACTGACCGCTGTCGAGTGACGTCAGCCATGTATAGTAACTCTCTTGTGATCCACCACAACACAGGACACCATTTCTCCCCACTGAAGAGTGTAACTGATTCGTCGGAGGCCATCTTTTGTGCAGTGCCGGATCAATTATAGAAGAAGGGGAGGTGGAGCTTCCAAACGAGATCTGGCTTTTTGCATGTGGAATCGATGAGAATGAGATGAAGATGATGCTAAACGGATTTTTCGCATTTCCGGTCTCTGCGACTGCTGGCAGGGCTAGTACCTCTACCGCTTCCTTTCATGATCTCCAAACCCGGCGTCAATCAAGGCCAGAGAGATACAGGCACCTGCCTTGTTGCGTCAGGACGCCTCCATTATTTGGATGAAACTCCACTGTGTGGTCCTGTCTTTCCCATCTGAGCCCGTAGGAAGAAACTCATCTCTTGGTAGGAGCCGGTCGGGGCAGAAAAACCCCACATGGCCTCCTTTTGGGAATCGAACCCACGACCTCCCAGTTAGGATTCCGTGACGCTAAAACCCCTTCGCCAACGGCGGCTGGTTGAGGGTCTGGGTTTTCCCACCCCTGTGGGGTTAGCATGGACAAACGTGCCAGGGATGCCCATTTTTTGTAAGACAGAATGTGGGGTTTAGGTTCCCAATATCCCGGTACCTTCACCCCCTTCATAACGCTTGGAACTGGGATTTAAAGAAAAACAGTGTTCTGCTGTCCAGAACAACATACATGATTTTTAACCACTTACCAGCTGCATCTCGTGGGGCCACAGCGACCAGAGTATTTTGAAGGAATAAAACCAGGAGAGAAAATAGCTGATTCTGAAATGTAGAAAAAAAAAAAAAAATGCTGTTAAAAAAGACTACGTTAGTTATTAACAAGTTCCCGTGTTGTCTGACATGGGCCCGTGTTCACCACACACACACACACACCACACACACCACACACACACACACACACACACACACACACGCACGCACGCACGCCACGCACGCACGCACGCACGCACGCACGCACCGCACCACACACACACACACACACAATCACACACACACACAGAACCCATACAATGATAATAATCACCTAACATTAAGTAGATACCCCAAACCTTGACCAGGCGCTTTGGGCCAGTGCGATAGGTCAGACATCTGTTAAGTCGTAGCCCCCCTTCTTAATTCTCTCTTCTCTTGGTTCATTAATTCATTTTATCCATCAGTTCTAAAATCTTGCGTGGTATGGTCTCGAAACTTAGCTTAGCGGACCTCTGTAGTAGTGTTATGCGGACTATCGCGCACGCAGTGACACCTCCTTGATGAAACTGGAACTGAAGCTGAAACTGACACATGCTGGTGGTCGTCAGTTTTCCAGCGGGACAGGCGTGGAGTCAGTCGTGTGACTGTGGTGCATTATTGTATGCATGATGCAGAGGTCACTGCGTGCACTGTAGGGTCCTGTGGCCAGGTCAGCCCTGGATGTGCTCTTTTGCTCTTTCCCAGGGTGTGGGTCCATACAAAGTGCTTGGTTTGACAGATCAGAAGGAAAAAGAATGTGTGTGTGTGTGTGTGTGTGTGTGTGTGTCGTGTGTGTGTGTGTGTGTGTGTGTGTGTGTGTGTGTGGGTGTGTGTGTGTGTGTGTGTGTGTGTGTGGTGTGTGTGTTGTGTGTGTGTGTGTGTGTGTGTGTGTGTGTGCATGTGTGTTGTTCGATGTGCGTGCGGACGTGGGTCATGTGTGTGTGTGTGTGTGTTGTGTGTGTGTGTGTGTGTGTGTGTGTGTGTGGCGTGCGGTGTGGTATGTGTGCGTGCATGGCGTGCGTGATGTGTGTTGTGGTGTTGTGTTTGTGTGTGTGCGTGTGTGTGTGTGTGTCTGCGTGTGTGGTGTGTGTGCGTGTGTTGTATTTGTGTGCGTGTGGTTCATAATGCCTTCTTGCATGCAGTGAGTACGTGCGAGCGAGTGTTTGTGTGCGCGCTTCTCTCTCTATCGCTCTCTCACTGTCCATAGCATTTGTGTTTGAGTGTATCACTTTACATATGTTTGGGAGAGTAGAGCCGAGAGCCGAGAGAGAGAGAGTTGAGAGAGATGGAGAGCGAGGGAGAGAAGAGAGGAGACCTGCCCTGGTTTTCGGACAGAGGGGAGAGACAAAGAAACCTTTGCTTCCAGGCCCAGTCCGCTGTGAACTGGCGACCATGTTTCCGATCTGTCTCTGAGACAGCTCAGGCAGACGACAGGTCCCCTTTTAGACAACTAGGCAGACACCAGTCACTTTTCTTCTCTCCACCCCCCCCCACCCCCCTCCCCCACATACAGACCCCCCATTGTCATGTGCTTGCAGAATGTGCCCGACTGTGCCTCTCCCGTCAGAACTCTCCTCTCCGCTGCTTAATCTGAGACAGAAGTCTAAAGCCTGAACATCAAAAATGATCAAGGGATAAATATAGGTATTACAAGGAGAGAGAGAGAGAGACCCAGATGAGCAGAGAAGAGGGAGAGAGAGGAGAGAGAGAGAGCAGAGGAGAGAGAGAGGGGAGGAGAGGAGAGAGAGAGTGACGAGAGCTGAAGACGAGAGAGAGAGAGAAGCGGAGAGAGAGAATGAGAGAGAATACGGAATATGAATAATCTACAGTGATGCGATATATGTCGACTGGAAATTCTTTCGATGATGCTTGAGAAAAAACAAGAATCCAGAGTCACCACCTAAAGCAACAATCTTTGAAAAGAACCAGAAACTATATGGAGGATTTGAAATGGTAAACATAAACAAAAAAAAAAAAAGAAGAGAAAGAAAACAGAAGAAGAGCAAAGAAAACAGAAGTTGCAAAACAAGTTGCTGCAACACGCAGATACAATGAAAAAATATTGTTGCCCTACCATGTGTGCGTTAGAGAGAGAGAGAGAGATAGAGAGATAGAGAGTGGGATGATGCGAGATGAGAGAGGAGAGAGGGAGAGAGAGAGAGAGAGGACGGAACGGACGGACAGACAGACAGAACGAATGCACCGAAACGTACGAAACAGAATTTTCTATTTAAGAAGTGGTGAGGGACTTAAGGATGACTACTTTTTTTTTTACATCCAGCCCTTTGGGCAAGGAAAAAAAAAATCGATATATATAGTTAAAAAGCAAATCAAACAAGATACATGAAAAGATGCAGCAGAAATTACTTGCATAAGAACCTTTGTCAAAAAAAGAAGAGAAGAAAAAAGAAACCAGTAACCACCACCACCACCACCACCACCACCACCACCAACCAAGAGAAAAATGATCTGGGCAAGAGGAGGGGGGGGGGGTGAATGGAGATAGATAGAGAGAGAGAGAGAGAGAGAGAGGAGAGAAGAGATTGAGAGGAAGAGAGAGAGAGAGAGAGAGAGAGAGAGAGGACCGACCGACCCGACCGACCGACCGACCGGACTGTCGTCGATAGATACGCAGAGATATAAAGAAAGAGAAGACAATGAAGCAGAACAGATAGACAGACAGACAGACAGACAGACGACAGTATGTGTGAGTTTGTGCGTTTTTGCATTTTAATGTGTTGTGTGTGTGTGTGTGTGTGTTGTGTGTGTGTGTGTGTGTGTGTGTGTGTGGTGTGTGTGTGTGTGTGTGTGTGTGTGTTGTGCGCGCGCGCGCGCGCGTGCGTGGTGTGCGTGTGTGTGGTGTGCGTGTCTGTGTATCTGTGTATCTGTGTGCGTAAAAGAGATCAAGTCTCATCCACCTGGCAGATATTTCTAACGGATTTCTTTTTTGTGTTGTTTGTTTCTTTTTTGGTAAAGAGATCAAAGTCTCATCCACTGGCAGATATTTCTAACGGATTTCTTTTTTGTTTGAAATGTCTGCTAGAAGGAAACGGCTGTGCCTTGAAGGGCAGTGAACTCTGTAACAGAGGATGGCATGTTCCCCGTTGTGACTGGTAGAGAGCTTCAGTCAGTGACATCGCCATTAGTGTCGTCCTTCCTTTTCCACCCGTTTGTTAATGTCACAGAGGTCGTGGGCAGAGACGCTGTACTCTCTCTTGTCAGCGTTTACTGAACCTGAAACAGAAACCTGTCATGTAAAAACCGAAACTGAAACAAGCGGAGAGGAGAGAGAGAGAGAGAGAGAGAGAGAGAGAGAGAGAGAGAGACTGAGAGAGGAGAGAGAGGAGGGAGGGAAGAGAGAGAGAGGAGAGAGGAGAGAGAGCGAGAGGAGAAGAGGGAGAGGGAGAGAGAGAGGGGATGGAGGGAGAGAGAGGGAGACTGAGAGAAGGAGAGAGAAGGGGAGAGGGGAGGCCAGAGGTGGGAGGACTGCAAGGAAGAAGGGGGGGGGGGGGGGGTGGTGGGAAACTGGTTGAGGGAGGAGTTGGGGGGGGGGGGGGGGGGGGAGGGGGAATTGATGATTTAAAAGGGAGAAGGAAGGCAAAAACGAAGGCAGGATCTGTTTTCCATTCACACCCAATTCACACCCCAAAAGGGGAAACTCAGTAGAGAACGTACATAAAATACATCAGCCTGCCTCGCCCATTATCTCCATCCACTCTCGCCCAGTCTTTGTATGACTCGTACACTGACTACCCCAATACGAACGCAATGTGATATAATCAATCTTCTACTGTTTAGTAGCAAAGTGAGACAACTGAAGGCGGATAATCTAAGCAAATCTTAAATAAATGTTAGCGAACCGCCAGGGGAACACGTGGACGAACGAGTCACAAGAAAAAACACGACGCGTTTCAACCTCTTACCTCCACTAGGTCTTCTTCAGGCAAGGCACAAACAAATAGGACAATGAGAATGAACGAAGATATCTCTTTGCTTGATCTCTCCAGCGCAGGTAGGCGTTTGAAAGACATATTGTTGGGCCAGAGTACGTCATATGCGCCTACCTTGCGCTGAAGAGATCAAGCTAAGTGAAAAAAAAACTCGTTCATTTTCATTGTCCTATTTTGTTTATGTCTTGCCTGAAGAAGACCTAAGAGGTCGAAACACGCGTCGTGTTTTCTCTTGTGACTCGTTTGTCCACGTATCTCTTGGCGGTTCGCTAATATTTATTTAAGATTTTTTTTTTTTTACTGTTGTTGAAATCACCACTTGCATATATAGTTTCTTTTTTTTTTTGTTTAATTCTCTTTTTATATGACCCAATATGTCCGCAAATGTTGATCATATGCTGTTGAAAATTTACCACTGCATATTTTTTCCTTTTTCCAATTTGTTGTTGTTTTGTTTTTCGCTGTCTCATTTTCGGCATAAGACGCATCAGAATTGCCTCGTATAATCCGAAAGCAGTACGGTTCTAGAGCAATGCTTTTTTTCTGCGGCAATACTCTGGATTCACAACCGTTCCATCTACGTCATTCACCTTCCTTCTGACTTGCCAAGTCCTGCACTTAAAGCATTAACTAGTTTAAACTTCAGTTGCGGCAATACAACCTGGAAATTTTACTCGTTTCCATCATTGAATTTACTTTGCTTTTCCGACTTTCAAGCGTCTGCACTTAACGAGCTGTTTTTTCACCTGTTTTATACGTGTGTATGTTTAATAGTATGCAAAATTTTTACTTTTCAGTCATTGCCTGTGCCTGTTTGCACGCGTTTGCACTGTGCGTGTGCTGTGGTGTTGTTTGTGTGTGTGTTAGGTGTGTGTGTGTGTGTGTTTGTGTGTGGGTGTGGTGTGTGTGTGAAATTGTGTGGACCAGTGTGTGTGTGTGTGGTGGTCGTGTGTTGTGCGTGGGTGTGTTGCGCGTGTTGCGTGCGCGCGCGCGCGCGGCGTGTGTGTGT
The DNA here is from genome assembly GCA_016801955.1 of Conus betulinus. Taxonomy (NCBI): domain Eukaryota; kingdom Metazoa; phylum Mollusca; class Gastropoda; order Neogastropoda; family Conidae; genus Conus; species Conus betulinus. Next base: position 6,585 of record JADBJO010007125.1, read on the forward strand.
TGGTGTGTATGCGTGTGTCCAAACCACGGGTTAATCTGACAATAAACTGGTTGCGTGCGTCCGTGTGTGTGTGCGGTGCGTGTGTGTGTGTGTGTGTGTGTGTGTGTGTGTGTGTGTGTGTGTGTGTGTTGTGTGTGTTGTCTTCTTCAGTTTAACGTCCCTTCCACTAAAAGTAATATCAGACGACGTGTTGAAGTGTATGGAATGTGCGTATAAAACTGTGGTCGTTGTTTCTTGGAAAATGTGCTGTATAAATAAACATTTCTTGAAATACGAGTTGAGATAGGAGATGGCCAGAAACGAGGGACAAAGTGTGTATGTGGTTTTGTGTGTGTGCGTGTGTGTGCGTGAGTGTGTGTGTGAGTGAGTGATGTGTGATGTGTGTGTGGGTGTGTGTGTGTGTGTGTGTGTGTGTGTGTGAGTGTGTGCATGTGCGTGTGTGTGTGTGGTGTGTGTGTGGGTGCACGCGCTTGTATGTAAAGTGTCAATGTGTGTGTGTGTGTGTGTGTTGTGTGGGTGTGGTGTGTGGTGTGTGCGTGTGTGGTGTGTGTGTATGGGTGTGTTGTGTGTGTGTGTGGTGTGTGTGTGGTGTGTGTGGTGTGTGTGTGTGTGCATCATGTGTGGTGTGTCTGAATGGGGGGCTCCTTTTTCCTTTGTAAATGAAAAAAAGTTGACATTCTGTTCATAATGTTTTCCTTTCTTGAATGTCAGTACAATCATGGGGTTGATCTGACAATAAATGTTGTTTTAAGAAATTCAATCAGTGTGCTGCACACCATTCACCCCCCCTGCACCTGTGCCCCTACCCATCCATCCACCCACATGCATTGTGCGTGCACACACATAACCCAGTATGCACATACTTAAGTTTCCACTTTAATGCATCCTTTCACTTCATACATTTCACGTGTTCTCATTATAATTAACTCTCAAACAATACGTCATATACATCACCATATACCCATGAACTGAAGCATGAATAAGCTGGAAAAACGAATTTACTAAGCTGGGAAAGCAGGTGCTGAGCACTTAATCATCTTCAACACCATGGAAACATTGCGTCACCACTTCTCAGACTCTTTTCTGTGCTGCTGCTTTTCGGAAGTCAAAAGCCTATGAGAAGGGGCGTTATGAGCCACAGACAATTAGAACACAAAACAACTTAGCTGTTTCCCAAGCATAAAACTGTGCAGGCTTGTGTTGACCGCTGGTTTATTCTGCAGACAGAAATGAACATTATACGATAATGATGGTGGTGGTGGTGGTAGGTTGTTGACGAGTCACTTGACAGCTTGTGCCAATCGGTCCTGAACGCCTTCCCTCTTGGTACAAATTGTACACACACACACACAGGCCACACCTCCCCCCCTCCCCCCTCTTTTTTTTTTTTCCTTTTTTTTTAGTCTGTCTGGTCAGTCTCCAAACCAGCATCAGATTCCAATCTAATCCTATCTAGGCCAATCTTCTGTGACACAACCCCCATCCCCTCCCCTGGCTTTTCTTTTCTTCTCTCCATCCCCCTCTCCCTGATGTAGCAAAAGTATTGCAAGACAAGGTTTACATATATGTAGTGACCAAATGTCACCTGTCTTTCCCCTCCTTACCCCCTCCCCTCTTCCCTTAAACATTCTTTGAAACCAGTACAAAAGCCTGGCGACTGTAACAACACCCCAAAGCCTGCAAAAACCCACAATTACGAGCCCAATTTTGAATATCCCCCCCTCAAATGGTAGCCACCCTCTCTCCTCTACTTTCCTGTAGTGGAGATGTGCTCTGGCTCTGCTAGATCAGAGGAAAAAACGCCTGCCTGCCCCCTCCCTTTCCCTCTCTAACACCCACCACCACCACCACTTCCTTCTCCACACTGCCATATATTCACCACAACTTGCAGACAGTTGTGGGCATATCCTTTGTGTTGACCAAAAACTGTGTTAACCAGCGCTTGGTCACTCCCTTAGCATTCATTCTTCAGATGCATTTGAGAATTATTATGATAATAATTTAGACACAGCATCTGACATGTAGTTTCAAACGTTTGCAACTGGTCCAATCAATGGTAAGGGTGGGGGATGACACCCCAACCCCCCCCCCCCCCTCCCTTTTCCTTGTCTTGATTGACACTTCGTCTGTCACCAGATCAGAAACCTGATTTGACAGTTAACATACAATAGGAGACACATTTAAACATACAAATAGGAGACATGTAGTCGCTCACACTCACTCCTGCTGGAAAGGTGGCAGCGACTGGCAGAAGACTCCCAGGTGGCACATGGGTGTAGGACAAGCACTGATCTCCTTCCTCGCACCACGAGTTATGATGGGACTAGCCTGTGTCACTGGGGGGATGGCTCTCGAGGTGGTGGGGCACTTGGCAATGAGGCATTGCCACTCTGTGAACTACCCAGTAGCCTGCACATCTATCAGGGCTCTCCTTCGGTGGTGGGGTGCATAATGGGCATAGACCTATGTGCAGTGGCTTGGCGACTTGTGCCCTGTATGTCTCCTGAATCAGGCCTCATGCAGCACAAGACATTACCACTCGGCATGAAGATGGCTGCTTGGTAGCCCTGATGATGGCTTTGGAGGAACCACCATGACTATGATGACACGAATAACAACATCAACCACAACTGAACTACAATCTGCAGATGACCGCTCAGTGGTCGTAATGACATCACCTTCACCCAGGTTCCTGCCTGATGACAAACACCATCTACTCTGGTTTCCTTCCACCCAACCAGCAAATACCAACCTTGACCAAACCTGCCAGCCAACATCTTGCCAAGAAAAACGTCTCCATGCTGCAGTTGCAGTGAAAAACTTGTCCCTAAAAGTTTAGGCTGCGAGGACGTTTTAAACTCATCTTCTCCTCTTTCTCTCACACTCACTGATTCATCAAGTCCAGCTGTAGATCAGAACAAAGTGACAAGAAAAAACACCAGGGGAAAACCAGAGAGGAGCCATGGTTATCTCCATCACTCTAACCCAATCTAAAGTACTGATTAAATACCAGGGCTGTAAGTTGATATGTTTCTACATTTTGAATCTATGCATTGATTGTATGCATGTCATGTGGTTTGGCGGTTTAACTTTATGCTAATACTTGGTGACGTTTGTCTATATGATGAACGATTATTCTGTTGTAGTAGTTTGCTTACCACCCTGCAGTAAAAGCTATTACCATGTGGTTAAGATTTTTTTGTTAACAATCTGACCACTTTTCTTTGTGTACAATCTGGATTTTGCCAGTTTGCAATTTCTCTCTGTCAAAATGATAACTGAATGATAACAAAAACAATATGTCTGTACTTGGTGAAAACTGCTGAGTTGATTTAAATACTGGTGACTGTTGGAATGCTTTATAGTGTATGACTCTAAGTCTACACCACATGTGTACTAGGGCTAGGTGTATTTCAAGTTAATATAATTTAACTCCTAAGAAACACTGAAGAGTTTATTTGACTAAAATTGTTTAGCTTTGTATTACTATCTCCTACTCTTTTGTAAACTCTACTCAACCTCTGAACAAAAGTGGAAATTGATGATTATAGCAAAACCATTATACTCATCAAATCCATTGTTGGCTGAGTTCTCACACCTCTTCTGGATGGTAGAGAGCAAATGTGTGAACTTGACAAGCCAGACTCTGGACTACTTAACTACAGCCCAGGTTCTCTTTTGTTAAAAAAAACCTGGGATCGTGGCTACCCCAGGTGAGTCTGGTGGCGACTACACCCCACAGCCTAGGCAGGCAGTCTACACAACAGAATCAGTCACCAGCCACAAGAGAGAGATCAACTATCCTCTCCAAACTTTAGATAAGTCCTAATATTCCAAGTGGACTCCCAACTCAACTCATCGAGAACTTTCCCTCACTTAATGATGAAGCAGTGAGAACTAAAAATCAGCCTAAAGAAATTGACCTGTATATGGCGAACTAACTTTAACTATTTACCCGTGTGTAAGAAAGTAAACTTGATGTGTGAAAGTGCACTTAGCTTGTGTCAGTTCTTTGTTGTTCCGTCAGTATTGAATGTTTGAACTTCTCTCTGTCTCTCGGAGACTCTTAAGAGTACAAGCCAAGGAAACTCCCCGAACCACTATGGAGTATTTCAACAGTCCTGAGAAAAAAAAATCTTTCGATGACTGGTACTGGAAAGTCGCTCCTTCCATCACTACTAAGAGAGAGGGTGGAGGTGAAATCTTAACATAATTCTCATGGATAAAATATTTTGTCCTTCCCCTAGAGGACACACCAACCCACCTCCACTCTCGTCACAGTGGTGGTGGCGGTGGTGGTGGTGGTGGAGGAGAAGACGATGATGATGATACAGACATTAATGCAGCGACAGCAAGAATGATGATAAAACTACCATTACTGTTATAATTAACGAGCGATTAGAGTAACTGTTGCTGTCATGAGGGAACAAATGCACGCCAATAAACCGACGGATGCAGTTAACCACACCAAATCGCCTCAGTGGGATCGCCTCGCATAATAATACAAATGCTGTCAGTTTGATATTAATGATAAACGCGGAAGATTATGTGGCAAAACTGAGTGAAACTACCCTCTCTTGAGGCAAGAGGATTGATTCAGTTCGAAGACAAACAAAATGTTGGCCTATTCATATGCATGTATGCACGCACACAGATATATGCAAACGCAAGCGTGTCCTCATGCACACACACACACACACCACACACACACACACACACACACACACACACACACACACACACACACACAGATCAATGATAAAAGCAGAATTTTATCTGAACTGTCATGCCGTGTTTATTCACGTCACGGAAAACTAAGAAGGGCAAACTGAGACAGTTGGTAGGGGCTACGCTGTGAGTGTGTGTGTGTGTGTGTGTGTGTGTGTGTGTGTGTGTGTGTGTGCGTGCGTGCGTGCTTGCGTGCGTGCGTGGTTGTGTGTGTGTGTGCGCGCGCGTGCGCCTGTGTTGTGTGTGTGTGTGTGTGTGTGTGTGTGTGTGTGTGTGTGTGTGTGTGTGTGTGTGTGTGTGTGTGTGTGTGTGTGTGTGTGTGTGTGTGTGTGTGAGTGTGCAGGAGAGGTTTTCAACGGACGCTTTATCTGCAATAGAATTTTGTAACGTCCACCTTCATTGAATTGAAAATGGTTTTAAAACGGGGAAGGGGGGAGGGAAGGTGGAAAAAAGAAAAAGAAATAAAAAAAGTCGAAACTTTTGTGTCCTCCCCCCCCCCCCCCCCCCCCCCACTCCCCCCGTATTCAAATCACATCAGTTTTCCGTATCCTTCCCACATCCACAGTTATCTTTTCTTTGTGTTGAGGTTGTTTTGTAGGCAAGTTCACAGGGACTGTCGTTAAATGGACGTGTTTTACGCCCTCCAGGGAGAGGGACGGAGAGATGTGGAGAGGGGGAATTTGGGGGGGGTAGAGAGCAGCATTGTAGACCAGGATATTGAGATAGCGGAGGGGGAAGTAGGGGCGATCACTCACACTGGCTCTGAAACTTAACGCTTGTTGTCGCCCGTTACGTTCCTATAAGGCAGCAGCTTGTTAAATATTGCGGATCAGAACAGACCTTATTGAACATGTTCGTTTGTGTCTGAGCTCACGTCCCGAGTCTCCTCCGATGAGTGGCCTCCCGACGGCCTGATCTTGATTGCTTTTTGTGGATCCCCACGCTGAGGCTTCTACAGCAGTAGATAGGACATGGAAAAGGCACAAGAAGGAGACAAAACAGCAAACAGCAAAAAACAAACATCCCCAAACAAACAAGAACAAAACAAAACAAAACAAACAAACAAACAAACAAACAAACCCAGCGCCTCCCCCAAAAACAACAACAACAACAAACAACGAAAAAAACAAAAATATAACACTGCCTACCTACAATAGACAGGGCATCGAAAAAGGCATGGAAGAGGAGGATAAAACAAAACACACACACACAAACAAACAGAAAAGACAAACACTGCCTACCTACATATGAAAAAAGAATGCAAAAGACAATGTTTCTCTCCCCATAACATTTTAAGAGTAATTCAAAGTAAGTCCGCCGATTAACGTGGACAAACCAAGTACATGACAAAACGCGACGCGTTTAGACCTCTTAGGTGTGTTCTTCAGGCAAAGCAAAGAACATTCAGGGAAATGAAAACGAAGACCTAACAATCCCATCTCGCCCGCCGAATTTGAGAAGATAAACGATGGCTCGTTCTTCGTTTTCATTGTCCTGAATGTGGATTGTCTTGCCTGTAGAAGACCTAGAGTCGAAACGAGTCGAGTTTTGCTTTGTAATTGTTTTGTCCGTGTTAAGTGGCGGATTTACTTTAAATTACTTTTAAGATTTTTTTTTTTTTCAATTTTGTTTTGCCTGTAGTCACACTACTTGTAATATATTTGCCTATGTTGGTGGATTTACTCTAAATTACTTTTAACATTGGTTACAATTTACGCTCGCAGTCACAGCACTTGTAAATAATTTTGTTTGTCTATGTTGACTGGCGGATCTACTTTAGATTACTTTTAAGATGTGTTACAAATTTCCGCCTGCGGTCACATCACTTTCAAACCAACTGTATATGATGATCTGACTCGCACTGAGGACCAGCCTCTGTAGCTCTGTGGCGGTCGTGGTCATGGCGAAGGCAGCCACCAGAAGAAGTACACACAGCCACAGTTTCATCATTTCGTAATGGCTTTTGCAGTATCAAGCACGTTGGGTATTGGTCACTGGCGAAACGCCCAGTAGTCATAGGATTATTGTTAGAGCCGTTATCAGCATCATTGCCGTCAATGCTTTCTTTGGTGTGCTCATTAATGTAGACTGATTAGCTAGTGGGATGAAGGTCATTCACCTGCCTGCGCCTCTACGTATCGAGTGAGCAGGCTACGTGCTGGTGTTTTGGAGTGAGCAAGCTGCGTGCTGGTGTTTTGGAGTGAGCAGGTTGCATGCTGGTGTTTTGGAGTGAGCAGGCTGCGTGCTGGTGTTTTGGGGTGAGCAGGCTGCGTGCTGGTGTTTTGGGTGAGCAGGCTGCGTGCTGGTGTTTTGAGTGAGCAGGCTACGTGTTGGTGCTTGGGATGGAATCACAAGCCGTGGTCCTGCAGGTTTTATGCAGCGTACTACTGCATGCAAAAGATCCACTGCAACAAGTAAATGATGTTTTGATGATGGTGATGATGATGATGATGCTGATGTTGATGATGGTGGCGGTGTGGTGGTGGTGGTGGTGGTGGTGTGTGTGTGTGTGTGCGTGCGTGTGTGTGTGTGTGTGTGTGTGTGTGTGTGTGTGTGTGTGTGTATGTGCGTGCGTGCGTGTGTGTGTGTGTGTGTGTGTGTGTGTGTGTGTGTATGTGTGTGTGTGTGTGTGTGTGTGTGTGTGTGTGTGTGTGTGCGTGTGTGTGTGTGTATGCGCGCGCGTGTGTGTGTGTGTGCCTGCGTGCACACGCGTGCGCGCGTTTGTGTGTGTGTGTTTGTGCGTGCGGGCAGGCGGGGCGCGCGCGCGCGTGTGTGTGAGTGTGTGTGTGTGTGTGGAGGACAAAAAACTCGGCTAAACTGGAAAGAAAAGAAAGAAGTAAAGAAAAAAAAGGAGATTGGAGGGAAATAAAAGGGAAAAAAAAACAAAAGAAAAAAAAGAAGAAAAATGTTCATAATCAGCCTCAGAGCGAATCGGCCAATTCGGTCAGTTATTGGTAACAGAGGAGGCCAAGAGGACGCTCTCTATCTCACCTATTAATAAACCGATCAACGTACACGGTGAGAAAAAAAAACGACTGATGTATACAACACGCACAGACACTTGGACAATCCTCCCCTCCCCCTTCCTCCCCCCCCCCCCCACCCACACACACAGAGCTAAACGTCTTTGAGCGGGTCATTGCTTCCTACATGCGAACTGGAGATCAATTACGCCCTCGTTCAGCATACCCTTCATTATATGTGTCTATAAATGAATCATGCTGACGTACGCACTGGCAACAAGCAGTTTCCTGCATAGAACATACCCAGCGGAGATTAAAGAGATAAAGTGCATATCTTGCCACAATGAAACTAGTTTCCATCTTCATTTAGTATATATGTAATATGAGAACCTACGGAGGTGGGGGTGAAAACTTTGTAATATGTTGCGTAACAGTTGTGCCTTTTCTCTTTCTTTCTTTCTCTCTTGAGTGTGTGTTGTGTGTGTGTGTGTGTGTGTGTGTGTGTGTGTGTGTGTGTGTGTTGTGTGTGTGTGTGTGTGTGTGGGCGCGCGCGCGTGTGTGCGTGCGTGCGTGTGTGCGTGCGTGCGTGCGTGCGTGCGTGTGTGTGTGTGTGTGTGTGTGTGTGTGTGTGTGTGTGTGTGTGTATGTATGTGTGTGTGTGTGTGTGTGTGTGTGTGTGTGTGTGTGTGTGTGTGTGTCGTGTGCGTGTGTGTGTGTGCGTGTGTGTGTGTGTGTGTGTGTGTGTGTGTGTGTGTGTGTGTGTGTGTGTGTGTATGTGTGTGTGTGTGTGTGTGTGGTGTGTGTGTGTGTGTGTGTGTGTGTGTGGTGTTTCTCAATCTTGCTTCTGTTGTAAAGTTCCAGACTTCGTTTTATCCACTGCTACCAACAAGCTCCAGCCACAGAACTCACCCCCCAAAGAAGCTATTACTTCCAGACTCATGACAACCAATCGCTGTCTCAGGGTCTGTATCCACCTCCTCTGACCTACACTACCCCTCCCCTGCTCTCCTCCGCTCCTTCCCCAGCTTCTTACAGTCTGAGGCACTGGGCAAGGTTAATTCCACTGGAGTACTGGAATACTGCCAGCCTTTCTGCCTCCTCCAGTGCTGCTGCACACAATGGTCATCAGAGAGAGGGTCCTGTCCTGTTCTGTCCGCTTGGTAGACTGCAGTGTCTGGTTGAGTTAGCGACTGTCCAATACACGATGGTGTGAATGCATGCGTGGACATTATGCACATGCACGAACAGACACGCGCACCGCGTGTGTAGTGTCGTGTCGTTAACGTGTACTGTCACTAACGGGAAGCAACCCAAAGGAAAGAATGAGTGAACCCCCAAAGAAAACGCAAAGCCTGGTCGTCTGCCGCGTAGCGTAGTTACTGAAGTAAGCATATCCAGCCCACTGTACTAAGATGCGTAAAGATGCAGTTTAGCACCAACAGTAAACTCTCAGCGTTTTTATATATAATGATGACAATAAGGATTATTTATGGCGCTTAATCGTACATCATAAGCCCTTTAGCGCTTGCAAAATAAGTCAAGTGTTACAGAAAACATAAATGAAACCAATAAGAAGATGGAATTGCACTAAGTACCTTGCACCTACAAACAAGGGTGCATATTGACACACACCCTTTCCCTTCGCCCCACCTCCATTTTACTTATGTCTTGCGTTTTATTCTTCAACCATTGTTAACGCTAAGTTACAGTGTTTCTTTTTGGACAAGTTGCTGTAGTTGTCTATTGAAATCAAAACTTCTGCGCCCACATCGGGTGGATTCATTGCAGTCCATAATTGTCCAGTAAATCAGAACATGTGAAGAGGGGTCGGGATGAAATATACGCCTAGTTTTATGAACGACAAGTTTCTACTGAATTCTACTTTAACTTCATCAATTGCCGGGTTCACACCGTCTGTCCTGACTGTTAAAAAAAAAGCAAGAAGAAGACTGCAGTCTTCTTCTTCTTCTGCGTACGCAGGCTGATACTCCTGCGGTCACTCCTGTACAGACAGGCAAGGATTAATCCCATCTTAATCCCATCTTCCCAATAAAGGGAGTGGAATTTTGTGTGCATGACCGTTTTTTTTATCCCGCCATTAAGGCAGCCATACTCCATCTTCGGGGAAGGTGCATGCTATGTGCAACGTGTCTCCAAACTGGCCAAACTGGCCTTCTCTCTTCCGAAAGTTGGTGATGGGATTTTACGTGTGTGCAAGATGTTATGCGTGCGTTCACACGTGGAAACCTCGGTTTATAGTCTCACTGACAGGACTGTATGGGGAAATGGAGTCAGAACCAATGTTAACTCCTAGGGAAAAATCCCTCTGTACAGAAACGGCCCGTCGGAGATTTGAACCCGCAATCCTTGGATTACGAGTCCGGCGCTCTACCAACTATTCCGGCCCCAGCTATTTCCGGCCCCAGACTGCAGCCTTGAAAATCATCACCCACAGTCTTAGATTCGGATCAGTTGTACCAGGCGTATTTCTCGGAGTACTTATTTTGTTTCCGAGTCTCGATTGAACGTTTATATTGTGTATTTCAATTCTTTTATGGTGTAACAACACATTTCAAATTAAAGAAGACGCGGAAATTGCATACAATTCATTTCCTCGTTAACTTGACTCATATTAGTGTACTGAACGTTTGATACTCGTTAGAGACGGTTTTTTTCCTTTTAACATTACCACACACGTGTCATTTGTTCTGCCATTCGTTCATTGTCTCCGCCAAAAAATGAGATTTTTTTACCTGTCCGCGGATTCCTTTTTAATCGTTGTTGTTGCAAAATCATGCAAAATCGACGGCAAAGATTTCACCGAAACTTAATGGTAGAAACAAATGTGGCAGATGGGCAACACCTGTACGCTTTGAAGTGGAGTCTGGATTCCGGATCCCCCAACAAAAATCATGTAAAAAACTATAGAGGCCATTTCAACAAATGTGGCTGTAACAGATGCAATATGGTATGAGGATGATCCAGTGAAAAGTGTTGGCAGATCCGGAATTTGCTGGCCTTCAGCTGATGTTTGCGCTCTCACGTGAACCCTCCTAATTTTCCCTCTGCGTGTTGCCCAAGTACAACACTTAAAACATGTCAGTCTGACATGTCTGTCTGTCTGTCTGTCTGTCTGTCTGTCTGTCTGTCTGTCTGTGTTTGTCTGTCCATCAGTCTGTCTGTCTGTTGCCCAACTATAACACTTAAAAAAAAAATCTATCTATCTACCTACCTACTTCCTACCTGCATGCTATCTACCTACCTACCTACCTGCCTGCCTGCCTGCCTGTCTGTCTATACTAAATGCCCGTCTGTCCGTATGGCTATCTATCTATCTATCTATCTATCTATCTATCTATCTATCTATCTATCTATCTATCTATCTATCTATCTATCTATCTATCTATCTATCTTTTTTTTTCTTTCTTTCTTGCCTTCTTTCTTTTTTCCTTTTTCCTTTTCTTTCCCTTTCTTTTCTTTTTCTTCCTTTCTTTCTCTGTTTTTGTTTTCTGTCTGTCTGTCTGTCTGTCTGTCTGTCTGTCCTTACAAATGTCCCTCCTTCCTCCGTGTCTCCCGTTTCTCTTCGTGTCTTTCTTTCACCTGGACTCACTGTGTCTTCACCACCACGGGGGACATCGCGTGCTGCTGGTGCTGCCGTGCCACGCTCTTTGACACGCTAATGGAGGGTAGCAGGTCTCATTCCTTCCGCAGCAGCGGTCACACACACACACACACACACACACACACACACACACACACAACACACCACCACACACACACACACGCACACACACACACACATATGTACATATACACACATACACACACATGTACACACACACACCACACCACACACACACACACACACACACACACACACACACACACACACACACACACACACACCTGTGTACATATACACCACCTGACTGAACCAATTTATGTCAGATTAACTCAAAGTTGTGTACTGACATTTAAGAAAACATTATGAACAGAATACCAACGTTTTTTCATTCAAAGCAAAGAAGCATAATTAACACACCAAAATACGCGCGCACACATACACACACACACAAGCGCACACACATGCGCGCGTGCGTACTCACGCACATACACNAAATATTCTCACCAGGAAATTCAAACTTACTGAAGCTCTTTCTCTTTCTTCTGGGTCTTGCTGCTTCTCTTTCTTCTTCTTGAATAAAAAAGGGAGGACAAAGATCTGGTGACGTTATGCATCGTGCCTAGCATTTGATTACTTGGAATGAATGCATGCGAACAGATTGTTTCTGAAGTTTTGAGGAACTCGAGTCTTAAGGTCTACATGTGCAGGACGCTTGTGCCGAAAATGGGCATTCACGTTTAAAACCTTACTGGAGAGTGTCATATATATCATACACATTCGCCGTTGGAACGGAAGTAAATTTTTTTTTTTTGTTTTTCCTTTTTTGTCTCCCCCCCGCCCCCCCCCTCTTTTTTTTTTTCTTTTTTCTTTCCCCACATTTTAGTTCAGGTTATGTGTTGATTTATATCTTGAGTACTAAACAACGACAATCACGGAACTGCTCGCCATGGTGAAAATGATTTCAGTCCTGAACCATTGTGATGTCTCAGTCCCCATTCCTATGGACATATCATGGGCATGACGTGACACAGAACACACAGGACAACCTTCTCCCCAATAGGACTTGAAACAGACAAAAAACGAAACACAAATCAAGCCAATGGCCAAAACCAGTGTCAATAAACGACGTAAAGAAAAACTTTATTTTGAGTTTCACATTTCTTTTGGTCTTCCCTCATGGAAATGAAGTCTACACCGCACGCATGCATGAATCTATCTATCTATCTATCTATTATATCTATCTATCTATCTATCATCTATCTATCTATCTATCTATCTATCTATCGTAGCTATCTACTATCTATCTATCTATCTATCAATTCGCCGTCGTGTGTCTGTCCAGCTAGCTAGGTATGTTCAGAATCTCGTGTCTGCAGGGGTACTCAGTTGGTTTTTCGGGAATGTTACGCTGCGGGTTAATGTGTTATAAGAGAAGAAGAGAAGAAGAAGAAGAAGAAAGAAGAAGAAAGGTAGCAATAGATTACAATAATAATAATAATAATAATAATAATAAAGAATAATAAGAAGAGAAGAAGAAGAAGAAGAAGAAGAGAGAAGTTTCAGTTTCATCAAGGAGGCGTCACTGCGTGCGACTGGTCCATATACGCTAGATTCACATCCGCTAAGTTTTGAGACCACACTTCTGCATGATTGTTAAGCTGACGGAAATAAAGGAATTAACAACTAAGATGAGAGATTTGAAGAAAAGGGTCTCGTGGCTACGTACTTAGCAGATGTCTGACATACGCATTAGTCTAATGCACAGGTCAGACCTTGAGTGTCTTACCTAAAATGGGTTTGTCTTGTGTGTGTGTGTGTGTGTGTGTGTGTGTGGTGTGTGGGTGTGTGGTGTGTGTGTGTGTGCGCGTGTGTGTCAGTGATGTGTGTGTGTGTGTGTGTGTGTGTGTGTTGTGTGTGTGTGTGTGCGTGTGTGTGTGTGTGTGTTGTGAGTGAGTGAGTGAGTGTGTGTGTGTGTATGTGTGTGTGTGTGTGTGTGTGTGTGTGCGTGCGTGCGTGCGTGCGTGCGTGCGGCGTGCGTGTGTGGGTGTGTGTGTGTGTGTGTGTGGTGTGTGTGTGTGTGTGTGTGTAGAGAATCTACGAACACAGAATCTACAAATTTTTCTTTAAAAAGTTGATGTCATAAAATGAGGGGGAAAAATAACGCTAAACAAAAGTTAGTTCTCTTCTGGTTTTCAGACTGCACGACAAGTCTATCCTCTCTCTTCCTTTTTGAAATAATATATTAGACGCGAGAGATACAGATACCTGCGGTGTTAGAGAGAGAGAGGAGAGAGAGGAGAGAGGAGAGGAGGAGAGAGAGAGAGAGAGAGAGAGTGTGGGCGAGAGGAGAGAGAGAGAGAGAGAGAGAGAGAGGGAGAGAGAGAGAGAATGACAATGACAATGCCAATGACAATGTTTTAATGTTAGGCTTCCAGCCTGTAAAATAGGTGCATGTAAACAATGTAGGGCTATCCAAACAGATGGATGATAGGAATCAACTTAAATTTATAGCAAGGGAATATGTCCTTCCCTGTGCCTCGGTGCATAAAAGATACACATTAGCTACATCACGAATGACTGATTTCCCTCACTACACAATAAATGTCGGGCACTTCACCTCGGTTTGAACGGTGAACCTTAAATGCTTTGGATCTATATATAGCACCGACATTTCTTAACCTTCGTTCCGTGTATATATCGCTATATATAATATATATTATATATATATATATATATATAGATATATATATAAATATATATATATATTATCTCTAAGTAATGCGTAAACTTCGCATCGGAATGAAAATTGAGCCCATCTTCACTGTTCTTACAAAATGGGCACAGCTATCCTCAGAATCATGTGTCCTGTTGCGTCTATTTATCTTTAAAATCATTTAATTCCTAATCTGAATCCCAGTGAGGGCTGATCTAAATTGTGAAATGGTTATTATTGATAAGTGTTATTCACGATGTGGGAAGTAATTTTGAAAGAGTAATAGAATTTAAATCTGTCACTAAGAGAGAGAGAGAGAGAGAGGAGAGAGAGAGAGAGAGAGACACACACACACACCACAACCACACACACACAACACACACACACACACACAACACATCTTAACCTTCGTTTCCGTGTATTATTCATCACATCATTTTCGAAAGACGACTCACAGCGGCTGAGAGAGGACATAAGAGAGCTTCGTGGCAACCCTGGTCCTTGCCAAGAAACCATCAGAGTTTCAGGTAAACTGGTGCAGCTTGCATAGCTGCAGTGCCTCTGCAGCCTGCTGGGGCTGTGAAATGAATTATCAGGGATGATCTTTTCGATGAAAAACAAGCCCCAGCCTGTGTACCCCTCTCTCTCTCTCTCTCTCTCTCTCTCTCTCTCTCTCTCTCTCTCTCTCTCTCACCCTCTCCCCTCTCTCTACCGCCCTCTCTCCTCTTTCTCTCTCCGTCTCTCCCTCTCTCTTTGTATTTCTAGACCCCTTTCTCTCTAAGAAAGAGAGAAAGAAAAAGAAGAAGAAACAAGGAAAGAAAAGAAAAAAGTTAGAAGGAAGGAAAGAAGGAAGGAACAAAGGAAAGAATGTATGAAAGGAGGGAATGAAAGAAAGAAAAGAAGTGGGAAGGAAAAGAAGGAAGAAAAGAAAGAAAGAAAAGAAAATGTTCACACATTTATGTCTTTACCGACAATATTTTTCTGCCTGCACATTCTATAGCCTACTCTGGCTGGTGGGCATCACGATCTCAGTTCTCACTCCCTGTGGCCTGAAACGAAACCACGTGCGTGTTGGTGAATTTTGGGTGAGTTTTAATCAGGAACAGCAGTGGCATTTTTTCGGCAGTTTTTCTCCCGTGATCGTTGACTTTTCCAAAGGTGTGAGTATGGGTAGGCTGGCTAATGATGAATTGAGAAAAGAGGCGCCCAAAGGAGTCGTGTTAGCCACAAAGACTGATACGAACCTCTGCAGACGGGAATAGGATGACAACACTGTCTTTGGGAGTCTGACGCCTACGTCACGAGAGAATGTTTCCGGATGGAAACACGCAGTTTAAAGAAAAGCATACAATACAAAGTAATGAGCTTTTCAAAAACTTAATGTCACCTTTTCCCGTCTAACGTGTCGTGTATACATGGTAGCATTCTAGCTGCCCCTGTCCTGCACGTGGATATGAAGCTGTCTGTCTAAGAAAGAATTTCCTAGTTCTCCTTTTACCTTTAAGTGGATGCCATCTGATCTTGTACGTAGTTTTAGGTCCCAGCTATTACAGCTGGCATTTTTGGTGCAAAGAGTTTTAGAACACAGAATGCCGCAGGGCAATCAAAAGTACATGTCTTTTTGTTTTACTTCAGAACAATGTCAATGTTTTAACTAGAGGGTAATCAGTAGCATGCTACGTGCAAAATGCACGTTTTTTCCCTGTTTGTTGTCATATGGCTATAGACAATTGCTTTTGTGCGAGTTTTTTTTTTGTTGTTGTTGTAAATTGCACGTCGCTACAGGAGAGAATTTGAAACGCCGCGTCCATCGCGAGAGATGAAAAATGGAGACCACGTATTAAAGCTCCTATGGCAAACATACCACAGACGTTTTAGTTTTGCAACTGCTCCACAGACCGCCTGTCTTCATGTGCATTTAATGTTAGTGAAAAGACACCTCTTTTTGATGCGAGTTTCCTTCAGCTTTTTAAATCGCGCCCCGAATAAATCGAGGCGAAAGGAAGCTGTTTGAATTTTAGGAACCGGAAAAACAGTTCTGTCCCGTTCTCTTCTGCCGTCTAATATTCAAGCGGCGCACAGTGAGTGGCCTTGTATCAACAATGTTCACTAGATCATGGTACTAAATCCATGAAATACATTCATCAGACTAAAAATACATCACCATGCCATAGGAGCAGAAGTACTTCAGTACGTATAAGTTCTAAAAGTTTGTCATATGCGAAACGCAGTAAACACTGTACTGCACATTTATTTCCACATGAAATAATAACTCCCGTGCGATATTCATCTTAGAGCAATGATTATGTTGGTGGTGTCTTGCCTGAGGTATGTCACGCGCAAAAAAAAAAAAAAAAGAAAATGCCCACCACCATAAAATGTCTCATACTTCAGCGGCTATACTTTGTCCTGCGGGTGCGTGTAGTTTTTCGACCGTCAGATCCAGTCACCAGGTGTTGGCCCTGTATCTATGGATTAAGGGGAAAGAAAGTAAGTATGTTTGGCTTTTTGCTAGCTTGTTCATTGCTATTATGCGATGGTATTAACACTTTCTGTCAATTTCATTGGTTTTCATTTGCATCTTGATAGCGCGTTCGCTATTTGCCGCATTTTGCCAATGATGGTGTCAAACTGTCAAGTTTGAAGCACACACACACACACACACACACACACACACACACACACACACACGCACGCACGCACACACACACACACACACACACACACACACACATACACACACACACACACACACACACACACACACACACGCACGCACACACACGCACACACAGTGGTTCGCTGTGGGCAAAGGCGACGTGCAGACAGTAGAGCGCCCTCGTCGAACAGCAGACAAAAAGCAATGGCTTACAGAGTAACTTGAGAGGGCGGGGCAAGCATTTGAACGAAGTTTCTCGGGGCATGTGATGACTGGGGTGCCTGCAAATGGCTCGTGACATGTGCCGTAAACGGGACAAAGACAGACCCAAACAGTGGGAAAGCTATGTAAATCATTTATAATTTCCCTCTTTGACTTTTGATGTGCCTTTCAGTCTTCTTCACAGTGCTATCGGATTAAATCACCAGAGGGGAAACTTTCAATGATACAAATTTGAAGTGGACTTGTTATACCTCCTCGTGTCTCGTATGCTGGTAGATTTTCAAATGAGTATAGTCACATGTGTACAAACAACGTTGTTCATTAATTCATATTACGAAATCCAGGAATCGTATTTGACCAGACTAGCATACGTTGTGAAATATCAACACGCACGAGTAAGCTTGAGGAAGTGTTTTTAACGAAAGTATTGTAGATGGGAGATCAGGGTCACTGTGTCCTGGATGCTTATTTCCACACCGAATGTTGTTTGCGACTACTATGTGAAATAGGTTTATGGCGCCAACAGGTTTTTAACTGGTACATGTGTATGTGTGTGTGTGTGTGTGTGTGTGTGTGTGTGTGTGTGTGTGTGTGTGTGTGTGTGTGTGTGTGCGCGTGCGTGCGTGCGTGCGTGCGTGCGTGCGTGCGTGCGTGCTGTGTGTGTGTGTGTGTGTGTGTGGGTGTGTGATAGGGATGCATTTCTCTCTCTCTCTCTGTCTCTCTCTCTCTCTCTCTACTCTCTCTGTCTCTGTCTCTGTATATCTCCGTCTCTCTTCTGTCTCTCTCTCTCTGTCTTTGTCTCTCTCTCTCTCTCTCCGTCTCTGGCTGTCTGTCTGTCTGTCTCCCTTTCAGCATCTGTCTATCGATCTATATATCTATATAATCTATCTATCCATCTATCTATATATCTATGTGTGTGTGTGTGTGTGTGTGTGTGTGTGTGTTAGTGAGTGTGTGTGTGTTATATATGTATATAATATATACATATCTATCTGTCTATCTATCTATCTGTCTATCAATGTATGTATGTATGTATGTATGTATGTATGTATGTATGTATGTATGTATGTATGTATGTGTGTGTGTGTGTATGCGTGTATGTATGTGTGTGAGTATGTATGTATGTATGTATGTATGTATGATGTATGTATGTATGTGTGTATGTATGTGTGTATGTATGTATGTGTGTGTGTGTGTGTGTTTGCGCGCGCGTGCGTGCGTGTATGCGCGCGTGCGTGCGCGTGTGTGTGTTTTTACGTTAGGATGTATTCCTTCGCTTTTGTTCGTACATGACTTAGGAACATTGTGCTGCCAAAGATTGAGCATGGAGGGGAGGGGGAAATGCATTTTCAGTATATTCATGTTTGGATATTGTCCTCCTTGTTACAAAGTGTAATCTATACAGACATTAAACAACAGTAAAAGCGATTCTAATCATGACTTGTGTTTAATAAATTCAAAGAGAAAAGGAAATAAGAAAATGAACGACACAAGAGAGAGAGAGAGAGAGAGCCGACGAGAGAGAGAGAGAGAGAGAGAGAGAGAGAGAGAGAGAGAAGAAGAAGAAGAAGAAAGAAGAAGAAGAAGAAGAAAAAGAAAAGAAGAGAAGAAGAAAAGGAGAAATATTTTATCTGACATTTTCTTGTAGCCACAGTGGAATAATGAGATGAGCAGGAAATGAAAGATACAAATCAAATTAACAATTCAGTTTTCCGCTGACGTTGTTGTTCGTCTGTTCAACTTTTGCTCAAGAAATGGATATAAGCATCGCTTTCTTCGAGACAACCCCCCCCCCACCCCCACTCCCCCCTTCCCCCTCCCTCGCCGCTCGCCATGATACAGGCAGACATCAAATAGTCTGGAGATAGTCATAAATATTCTGCGCTCAGGGAATTCAAATCAGCTGAAGCTTTTTCTTCCTATCATAAAATGAAAAGGGGAAGGGGAAAAAAACACATAGCTGCGATAATTATTAATCAGATTAGCATTTATCATTTGGAATTACGTATGCAGTGGAGTATCTCTAAATTATTTGCGAGCGTGAGCCTGAAGTCTGACTGTCTAAGACGCTCGAACTGAAAAGAGCTTCCATTTTCAGCCTTCCACATTGGGTGGTGCCATTGTACTGGTTCCCATTCGAGCTGAGTTGAAATACATTTAATCTTCTGTAGTTAAATAAAAAGAAACTACAACTGCACCTATGAGAAAACGATTTCATGCCCATCAGTCTGACCCATTGTTGTTCTCAGTACCCATTCATCTGACACATATGCAGACAGAAGGTACACAGAACAAACAGAGCAACCTCTCCGCAAAACACGATCTGAAACAGTACAGACAAACCAAACAAGCAAAGAAACAAACGAACAAACTAGTGTCAATCGATTATAAAACAAAAAGATATCTTGAGTTTGCTTTCTCCTTGCTTTTGTGGCATTAATTCCAGACCGTTCCTTCCCACTACCCCCTACACAGTCACAGCCAGATTATCGTCATGTCGTAGTCTCTGCACAGGCAAACGCATGAAGCAACCAATATCAAAAAGCAGTCTATGAGAAGAGACCTGTACCGCTGGCGAGTCACTCCAGCAATGGATAGTGTGCTCTAAGAGACACTGTACCGCTGTCGAGTGACGTCAGCCATGTATAGTAATGCTCTTGTGATCACCAAACGCAGGACACCAGTTCTCCCCGACTGAAGAGTGTAACTGATTAGTCGCGAAGCCACCTTGGGTGCAGGGCCGGATCAATTATATGAAGGGGGGAGGGGAGCTTCAAACAGAGATCTGGCTTTTCATGTGGATCGATGAGAATGAGGATGAAGATGATGCTACGGATTTCCATTCCGGTCTGAGACTGCATGGCAGGGCTGTACTCTACGCTTCCTTTCATGATATACCCCGGCGTCAATCAGGCCAGAGAGATACAGGCACCTGCAGTGTTGCTCAGGACGCATCCATTAAGTGGATGAAACTGTGTGGTCCCAGTCTTCCCAGCTGAGCCCGTAGGAAAAAACTCATCTCTGGGTAGGAGCCGGTCGGGGCAGAAAACCCACATGCCTCTGATGGGAATCGAACGCAGGACCTCCCCATTCAGGAGTCCGCGACGCTAACCCCTTCGCCACGGCGGCTGGTTGAGGTCGGGGTTTTTCTCCCCGGTGGGGTTAGCGGGGACAACGTGCCAGGGATGCCCTTTTTTGTAAGACAGAATGTGGAGGTTTAGGTCCCAATATCCCGGTACCTTACCCCCTTCATAACGCTTGGAACTGGGATTTAAAGAAAAAAAAACGTGTTCTGTCCAGAACAATATACATGATTTTTACCACTTACCAGCTGCATCTCGGGGCCACAGCGACCAGAGCATTTGAAGGAATAAACCAGGAGAGAAAATAGCTGATTTTGAAATGTAGAAAAGAAAAAAAAAAAATGCTGTTAAAAAAGACTTAGTTAATTACAAGTTCCCGTGTGTCTGACATGGGCCCGTGTTCACACACACACGCACACACACACACACACACACCACACCACACACACACACACACACACACACACACACACACAGAGAGAGAGAGAGAGAGAGAGAGAGAGAGAGAGAGAGAGAGAGAGAGAGAGAGACCTGCCCTGTTTACGGACAGATCGGAGAGACAAAGAAACCTCTGGACTTTCAAGGACAGTCCGCTCTGTAACTGGCGACATGTTTCCTATCTGGCTCTGAGACAGCTTCAGTCAGACACAGTCCCCTTTAACTACTTTCTCCGCCCCTCCCCCCCCCCCCAACACAGCCCCCAGTTGTCAGTGCTACAGAGACTGTACCCTCTCCCGTCAGAACCTCTCCGCTGAATCTGAGACAGAAGTCTAAAGCCTGAACATCAAATCAAAATGACAAAGGGATAAGAGAGAGTAGTTACAGAGGCGGAGTGAGAGAGAGAGAGAGAGAGGAGAGGAGAGAGGAGGAGAGAGAGGAGGAGAGAGAGCGAGAGGAGAGAGAGAGGAGAGAGAGAGAGAGGC
>JADBJO010007125.1:37500-43406 GCA_016801955.1 Conus betulinus
AGCTATTACTTCCAGACTCATGACAACCAATCGCTGTCTCAGGGTCTGTATCCACCTCCTCTGACCTACACTACCCCTCCCCTGCTCTCCTCCGCTCCTTCCCCAGCTTCTTACAGTCTGAGGCACTGGGCAAGGTTAATTCCACTGGAGTACTGGAATACTGCCAGCCTTTCTGCCTCCTCCAGTGCTGCTGCACACAATGGTCATCAGAGAGAGGGTCCTGTCCTGTTCTGTCCGCTTGGTAGACTGCAGTGTCTGGTTGAGTTAGCGACTGTCCAATACACGATGGTGTGAATGCATGCGTGGACATTATGCACATGCACGAACAGACACGCGCACCGCGTGTGTAGTGTCGTGTCGTTAACGTGTACTGTCACTAACGGGAAGCAACCCAAAGGAAAGAATGAGTGAACCCCCAAAGAAAACGCAAAGCCTGGTCGTCTGCCGCGTAGCGTAGTTACTGAAGTAAGCATATCCAGCCACTGTACTAAGATGCGTAAAGATGCAGTTTAGCACCAACAGTAAACTCTCAGCGTTTTTATATATAATGATGACAATAAGGATTATTTATGGCGCTTAATCGTACATCATAAGCCCTTTAGCGCTTGCAAAATAAGTCAAGTGTTACAGAAAACATAAATGAAACCAATAAGAAGATGGAATTGCACTAAGTACCTTGCACCTACAAACAAGGGTGCATATTGACACACACCCATTCCCTTCGCCCCACCTCCATTTTACTTATGTCTTGCGTTTTATTCTTCACCAGTGTTAACGCTAAGTTACAGTGTTTCTTTTTGGACAAGTTGCTGTAGTTGTCTATTGAAATCAAAACTTCTGCGCCCACATCGGGTGGATTCATTGCAGTCCATAATTGTCCAGTAAATCAGAACATGTGAAGAGGGGTCGGGATGAAATATACGCCTAGTTTATGAACGACAAGTTCTACTGAATTCTACTTTAACTTCATCAATTGCCGGGTTCACACCGTCTGTCCTGACTGTTAAAAAAAAAGCAAGAAGAAGACTGCAGTCTTCTTCTTCTTCTGCGTACGCAGGCTGATACTCCTGCGGTCACTCCCTGTACAGACAGGCAAGGATTAATCCCATCTTAATCCCATCTTCCCAATAAAGGGAGTGGAATTTTGTGTGCATGACCGTTTTTTTATCCCGCCATTAAGGCAGCCATACTCCATCTTCGGGGAAGGTGCATGCTATGTGCAACGTGTCTCCAAACTGGCCAAACTGGCCTTCTCTTCCGAAAGTTGGTGATGGGATTTTACGTGTGTGCAAGATGTTATGCGTGCGTTCACACGTGGAACCTCGGTTATAGTCTCACTGACAGGACTGTATGGGGAAATGGAGTCAGAACCAATGTTAACTCCTAGGGAAAAATCCCTCTGTACAGAAACGGCCCGTCGGAGATTTGAACCCGCAATCCTTGGATTACGAGTCCGGCGCTCTACCAACTATTCCGGCCCCAGCTATTCCGGCCCCAGACTGCAGCCTTGAAAATCATCACCCACAGTCTTAGATTCGGATCAGTTGTACCAGGCGT
This sequence comes from Conus betulinus, assembly GCA_016801955.1. Taxonomy (NCBI): domain Eukaryota; kingdom Metazoa; phylum Mollusca; class Gastropoda; order Neogastropoda; family Conidae; genus Conus; species Conus betulinus. The sequence continues at coordinate 39,058 of JADBJO010007125.1, forward strand.
ATTCTCGGGAGTACTTATTTTGTTTCCGAGGTCTCGATTGAACTTTTATATTGTGTATTTCATTCTTTTATGGTGTTAACAACACATTTCAAATTAAAGAAGACGCGGAAATTGCATACAAATTCATTTCCTCGTTAACTTGACTCATATTAGTGTACTGAACGTTTGATACTCGTTAGAGACGGTTTTTCCTTTTAACATTACCACACACGTGTCATTTGTTCTGCCATTCGTTCATTGTCTCCGCCAAAAAATGAGATTTTTACCTGTCCGCGGATTCCTTTTTAATCGTTGTTGTTGCAAAATCATGCAAAATCGACGGCAAAGATTTCACCGAAACTTAATGGTAGAAACAAATGTGGCAGATGGGCAACACCTGTACGCTTTGAAGTGGAGTCTGGATTCCGATCCCCCAACAAAAATCATGTAAAAACTATAGAGGCCATTTCAACAAATGTGGCTGTAACAGATGCAATATGGTATGAGGATGATCCAGTGAAAAGTGTTGGCAGATCCGGAATTTGCTGGCCTTCAGCTGATGTTTGCGCTCTCACGTGAACCCTCCTAATTTCCCTCTGCGTGTTGCCAAGTACAACACTTAAAACATGTCAGTCTGACATGTCTGTCTGTCTGTCTGTCTGTCTGTCTGTCTGTCTGTCTGTGTTTGTCTGTCCATCAGTCTGTCTGTCTGTTGCCCAACTATAACACTTAAAAAAATCTATCTATCTACCTACCTACTTCCTACCTGCATGCTATCTACCTACCTACCTACCTGCCTGCCTGCCTGCCTGTCTGTCTATACTAAATGCCCGTCTGTCCGTATGGCTATCTATCTATCTATCTATCTATCTATCTATCTATCTATCTATCTATCTATCTATCTATCTATCTATCTATCTATCTATCTATCTATCTTTTTTTTCTTTCTTTTCTTGCCTTCTTTCTTTTTTCCTTTTTCCTTTTCCCTTTCTTTCTTTCTTTTCTTCCTTCTTTCTCTGTTTTGTTTTCTGTCTGTCTGTCTGTCTGTCTGTCTGTCTGTCCTTTCCTTACAAATGTCCCTCCTCCTCCCTCCGTGTCTCCGTTCTCTTCGTGTCTTTCTTTCACCTGGACTCACTGGTGTCTTCAGACCACGGGGGACATCGCGTGCTGCTGGTGCTGCCGTGCCACGCTCTTTGACACGCTAATGGAGGGTAGCAGGTCTCATTCCTTCCGCAGCAGCGGTCACACACACACACACACACACACACACACACACACACACACACACACACACACACACACACACACGCACACACACACACACATATGTACATATACACACATACACACACATGTACACACACACACACACACACACACACACACACACACACACACACACACACACACACACACACACACACACAAACACACACATGTACATATACACACATGTACATATACACACATACACACACATACACACATGTACACACACACATATACGCACACACATGTACGCACACACATATACGCACACACACATATACGCGCACACACATACACACGTGCGGACATATACACACACATACACACACAAGCACGCACGAACATGCACGCGCTCGCACACACACAGCACGCGCGCGCACACACACACACACACATGCACATTCACACACACACGCACACAGACAGACAGACAAGACAGATACATACACACACACACACACACACACACACACACACACACACACACACGCACAAACACACACAAAAACTCACACACTGACTGACTGAAACCAAATTTATTGTCAGATTAACTCTAAAGTTGTAAACACACCAAAGTACGCGCGCACACATACACACACAAGCGCACACACATGCGCGCGTGCGTACTCACGCACATACACATACGGACGCGCGTGCCCGCGCGCACACACACAAAAGTACGTACTTACATAAATACACAAATACACGCATCTCAATACGAACACACTCATACCCTCACATACACTCAAACTTGCACACTCACACACAGACTTACACACACACACACACACACACACACACACACACACACACACACACACACACACACACACACACACACACACACACACACACACACACACACACACACACACACACACACACACACACACACACACACACACACACACACACACACACATACATCATACTCGAGCACTCGTACACACATGCATTCACTCTCATAAACACACGCATGCACGCACACATACGCGCGCACGCACATACACATCCACGCCCATTCAGGATACGCTTCGGAGCTCGCACCCCGATCCGTCGGTGCGCAACAGCAGGGGCCCAGAAATCCACCAGTCGGACATCGACACAAGTTTGGAGCAAGCTATAGACAAAAAGTATTTCGGAAGGATGTGTTCCATCAAACGGATGATGTAAATGTGCTGCTGTGTGAATCAGACGACGACCTTCAAGAATATTCCTGCGATCCGTGTTCGGAAGACGATCGCTTTTTCTGGTTTAACAACAGGAAGAAAGACACACATGTCATAAGAGGAATGTCTTAAATTGTCCTGCATTTGGAAAGGAAGACGCATCGGCAACACGAAGCATGCAGAGACCCAAGCATGTGCTGCACGCTGTCCACGGACTGATCCAGTTTTACCTGGGGTGACCGTCGTAATCTAAATTGAGTCGCGTTTTGTTATTGTACATCCCGCCGATTTGCTTAAAGGGCTTTTACACCCTAACAGCATTAAACTTCGTTCATTCGTTCGTTTGTCCAAACATCAAAGCAATAAGCCTATAGAGGAGATAATTTCTACATACACTAACATAAACACACACACACACACACACACACACACACACACACACACACACACACACACTGAGAGCCCATATACCGGAATTCAGAAACACCAATTCTGTGTGACTACATGTATATCCAATACATGGTAGTCAAGGGTCATTAAAGTATGGAACTGGCTGACATATTACTCGTAAGAGTCGAACAGCTTATGGGTATATATGGATTGGGGAAGGGGAGAAGAGGGAGGAAGATGGGGGGGGGGGGGGGGGGGGGGGGGATGAAAAGCCTTGCTCTACGTGCAAATTAGACGCCGAACCATACTGATATGGAATATGCCTTGAATAAGATTTTAACGTTTCAAAAATCGCGAATTGGTTCTAAAAAACAAACAAAAACAAACAAACCTGTTAGGGGGGGAGGGAGGCATCGAGGAGAGGGGTGGGGCGGTGGAAGAATTAAAAATATCTTCCAAGTGGATGAGATTTAATAAGAGTAACAGCCAACATTGCCAGGCTCCAGCCGTTCTCATAACTGGGATTAAAAACACTTGACAAAGTCAACGGAAGCTTGAAGGACTTCATCTTATCATGAAGAGGCTGAAAGTGATTTTTTGTACTAGTACAGTCAAATAAAAAATGAGGGATATCGAGAGTCTGACCACATGCACAAGCAGGTGCCGGTTTTAAATACCTACCTAACCAACCATTAACCCGCAGCCTATGTACAAGGTTACGATTTGGGATTGGCCCTGGAGGATTACAGCATTTGCTTGTTGGTTTCGTCATATCCCATCTGTGCTTCCGAGCTGAATCTTCCAGATATTGTATCTGTCTTATGTTCCAGATTGAACTTGTCAGAATGTGGATAGCTTCAGATGAAGAAAGAAGGATATCACAATTCAAAACATCAGATTTATTTCTTGCAGCTTCCTTAGCATAAAAGTCAGCTAAATCATTGCCACGTAAACTAGAGTGCCCTGGAACCCATAACAGAGTTACATCGATACCCCGGGTTATTAACTGATGAATGAGAAATAAGATCTCACACACCAAGTCTGAACGACTAGATTTTGATTGACAATGTAAAGCCGTAAGCGCTGATTTTGAGTCCGATAGTATAAGTATTTGTCTATGTATGTATAACGGGCATGTCAAGTATAAAATCTAGTGCTTTCAAAATAGCAAATAACTCTGCTGTAAATATAGAACATCCTTTCGTAATATGGAATTTCTTTCTGATGCTAAGCGCTGGTACTACAAAGGAAGCCCCAACATCGGAAGAATCTAAAACAGAACCATCCGTGAAAATGTGTAGATGGGAATCGTATTTCCTGTCTATCAAGTCTTTGGCATAGGATGATAGTAACAGAGGATTATCTTTTTATATTAAATCTCCGTAAGAGTAGATTATTTCAGCCTGCTCTGACAACCACGAAGGGTATGAACAACATGGAACCTGGGCAATACCATCAAGAGACAGGTTGCAGTTCTGAAACAATGGGGGAAACATAATCACCTAGGGACATGTATACCGATTTGTTACGGATCTCTCTTGA
>JADBJO010007125.1:52553-65053 GCA_016801955.1 Conus betulinus
GTGGTGGTGGTGGTGGTGTGTGTGTGTGTGTGTGTGTGTGTGTGTGTGTGTGTGTGTGTGTGTGTGTGTGTGTGTGTGTGTGTGTGTGTGTGTGTGTGTGTGGGATAAGGTTTGCCTTTCCATTTTCTCGCCTTTCCTTCATTATGGAATAAAAGGGGGGATGTGAGGCGATGTGCGATAGGGGCAGGGTGGAGGAGGAGTGGGGGGAGGGGGGGGGGAAGGGCGGTATGGGAATGTTCGTATAAACACACACACACACACACACACACACACACACACACACACACACACACACACACACACACACACACACACACACAGAGCACATATGAAAGTACATACACCCACCCATACACAGACATACTCACACACGCAGGCTCACACACACACACACACACACACACACACACACACACACACACACACACACACACAGATACACATGCTCACACACACACACACACACACACAGCCCCCCCTCCCACCTCCACCCCCACACGCACGCACGCAGGCACGCGCGCGCTAACCTCATACACACGTTCTTGGTGCAGAAATGTGCATTTTGGCGCTAGAAGGGTTCACCATGTCAAAGCATCAATGACATATTTCAAATAAATTCAAAATATTTCACTTCATGAAATCTGGTATAGATTACGCGAAGAGAGGTTTAGAATACCTCTGTGGGTAGGGAGGACTATTTGACAGTAAACAGAGATAAGCACAAACATCTGCATGCTGCGACGCCGCCAGAGCCTCTCTTCACACCTCAAGACAATTCAGGACTAAGACATGGACACTGTAGGCACACAATTCCGCTTGTGTCAGGGAGAACTATTTCCACTTAACCCATCAATCTACACTCTTCAGCTGCACATACATCGCGCCTACCTTGTGCTCATATGTGTCACCCGAATTAGGGTTGTAGCACAATACAGAATACGCCCAAACTGCGAGTCACAGCAGAAAGTGAGATAGCATGGAAAAAGAAACAAAATGCCGTTGCTGTGTATTTCATACTGCTGTGACGAACAGCATCGTCGATTCACGTGAATGAATAAAGCAGTGGGTTACGTCCAAGTCGGTTACATCCAAATAACTGTTAGTTACTGCAAAACGCAGGCAGAACTCAAGTTCACCTGGGGTGAAGCCAAGAGAACAGCCCAAGACAGAGCGAAATGGAGATCTGCAGTGCGGGCCCTGTGTTCCGATCGGAACGAAGAGGATTAAGTCAAAGTCAAGTCAATGCAAAACGCGATTAAGTTGATGAGCGTCAACAGTAGACAGCTGATCAACAAAAGACGACTCTTCCGATTCTGCATTCAGTTACGAGAGAGAGAGAGAGAGAGAGAGAGAGAGAGAGAAGTGGGGTGGAGTGGAAGTATCACGAGAATTCTTACTGAGCGGACGCTAAGCGCAGACTCCCTGTGGACTTCAAAAACAGCAACAGGCTTATACATGGCAGAGAGGCCCTAAGAAGAGATGGCTGGCACTTTTCGTTGTGCAGAATGCGTCGGAAGCATCACCACCTAATTTTGTTTCTGCATTGTAGAAAACGCATACCGCGAGCACATCAGCGATTCTGGGGGTAAAATCTCACTCCTTACGCAGATGAAATCTTTAAAGACGATTGACATACAAATTAGTGTGAAAAGATACTTTTGTTTCCATTTTGTGCATTTGTGCAAAACCTTGGAAGCAATGGAGTCACACAACCAGTCTACAAGTCACTCAAACGTCTTTTCGTTTTTCAGTGGCATTTTTGTCACAAGACATCCAAACGTCTTTTCGTTTTCAGTGGTATTTCAGTTACGCGGCTCATTTCGGCTGATTCATATACAGCCACACCCATTTGCCTTGATAGCATCTCGGTACCGGCAATCCAACACGAGCGATCAACGTTAGGTATTGAGTCGTCATGAGGCAGCCTTCCAACTTCCCCCCACACTCCTCCACATTCCGCAGGACCTTTCTGTACAAAGGTCAGCACAGACTGTCTACAATAAATGATCAATGTTAAGTCATCATGAGTCAGACATTTTGTGGTAAGTTTGCACACACACACACACACACACACACACACACACACACACACACACACACACACATGCGCGCGCGCACACACACGCACGCATGCACACACACAGACAAATACACACACACACGCACGCACGCATACACACACACACACACACACACACACACACACACACACACACACACACACACATGTCGAAAATATTCCAAACAGCACATACATTCAGGTCTGGGCTGTATGAACATGTCGAAACGTTTGCTTTGAAAATGAGATGTGTCAGTGATTGATCACTTGGTGCTGAACAGAACAAAAATAATATTTCGAATACAAAAATGAAATTTCAAATGTGTCCCAGTTTATGTGCAACAAATAAGGTGATTCAAAAAAAAATATTATATCAAATTCAGATGTTTTACAGCACACGTTCAACACTAGACACTCAGAGAGATTTTGCAAGACCACTACATAATGTTTTGGTAGCACCCGTGTTACACTTTTGATATATATATCAAGTTGAGACAGTTATTTATCGTTCTACGGGGGCGTTGACAAAGTTGTTAAGAAACAGAAACTAAAACTTGAATGTTAAGTATGCTCTGACGAGGAAACGACCTACCAGGCAGTATCATCACTATCTCGATATGTTTTGCAATTTTTTTTTTTTTTTTTTTTTTTTTTGGTGAAGACTTTATGACGAGTCGGCCACATACCCATTGTGCAAAGAGACATGAAACTGGAAAGAAAAGTTCTGTCTACTGTACCTAACCTTGAAATCCTACAATAATGAATAGTAAACTGTCGCTCATTATTCAGAGCCAGTGCTTATTCATACAGCCATGCTGTTTGCATGCGCTAACATGAGGTTGTGCCAAGTAAGCCAACGACTTTGCCCCGACTTTATAAGCTTCTGTATGCGTACAAAACATTTGAAATCAATCGTTAGTTTGAATCTTTCTAGACTCCTACACACTGGAAACAAAATAATATCGAGTGAAACTCGGACCGTAACTTTTTTTTTTTCCAACGAGCAATTGTCCCCGTTGAATCCATTTACGACTTCTATTTCGTTTGTTTTTTTTTTTGACTTCAAAACTAGCTTCCGCTTTCCATCTCCCTCCACCTCCCCCCCCCCCTCACTTCTCCCCCCCCCCATCCCCCCATCATTTCAGACCTTACATTGTGATTGGATACGGAACGTAAAGTAACAACAGAAAAGCCCACTCTTTGACACGGAAAAAAGAAGCAATTGAACTTGCTGTTAGGAGTCCTGAGTTCACTCCACTACAGGAATCATGTCTTTTTTTTTTCAAAGCTGTATTCGTGGAGTGTTCTTTTTGTCTTTGACCAGACATCGCTTCTCTCTTTGTCCTTTGGAGCTGACTTTGCATTTCAGGAGGGTTTAGTTCTTTTTGAGGTGTTCTGTGTCTCCCTCCTACTCTTTCATTCTAGCTCTCTGTCACCATTTTTGTCCTTCCCCTCCCCAGTCTCTCGTCTATTGGCTTCCCCGCCCCCATTCCCTTCATCGCTTCCTCTCTCTCTCTCTCTCTCTCTCTCTCTCTCTCTCTCTCTCTCTCTGTGCATGCGTCTCTCTCTCTCTCTCCTCTCTCTCTCTCTATCTCTCTCTCCCTCCCCCCCCTCTCTCTCTCTGATGGCATTTATCATCCATTATATTTTCCATCTTCTCTATTTTATTCTTTTTTTTGCCTTTTTCATTTTTGAGAAAGCGTCTCTTCTTCGCTTCTTTTATACTTTCTGTATCAAATCATTCTCCTTTGTAACAAAGACAATCTGCAGACTGTGGAAATACAGTTCCCCATTACCGTGTACAACTTATGACATACGTACTTTTGGGTTGGATATTTCCACCTCCGTCCAGGGAGCAGTCTGTTCATTTCCGTCTGTTGGATTTTCTGCCTGTCAGCAGAATTGCAGAAAAAAATAAACTGTACTGCTTGTGTTGGCAGTTCCATCTGTATATAGTCTTGCACCAGCACTTCTGCATCTACTGCTGTTTTTCTGTCTGTCGGCAGAATTGGGCGAAAGAGCATCTCTTGGTTTCGTTTTTTGTTGGCGGGGTTGAGAAACACACACACACACACACACACACACACACACACACACACACACACACACACACCACGAAATCCCTGCTTTTATTATGTTTTTTTTCCAGTCTCTTGGCAGGACTGTGTTTAAACAACAACAACAACAACAACAACAACAACCAAAAATCCAAGCTTTTGCGCCTCTGGTTAGGTTTGTTAGAGAGAGAGAGAGAGAGAGAGAGAGAGAGAGAGAGGAGAGAGAGAGAGAGAGAGAGAGAGAGAGAGAGAGAGACAGAGAGAGAGAGAGACACAGAGAGAGAGAGAAGAGAGAGAAAAAAAGAAAGACTGACAGACAGATACGGAGACAGAAAGACAACGTTAGAGACACACAGAGACAGACAGACAGACAGACAGACAGACAGACAGACTTACAGACCGACCAGCTAAACGTCCTAGATACCAGACAAGATGTCGACCAGGAATCAATGGAAGTCGCCGTCACTTATGTTATGTCTGTGTGTGTGTGTGTGTGTGTGTGGGGGGGGTTCCCCCCTTCCCCCTCCCCCCTTCCCCCCTCTCTCCTTTCTCCCAGAATATCTATTACTTGGAGAACAGGAAGACTTGGAAGTCGGAACAATACATCAAAGATGTGGAGGAATCCGGGATGCGGAGGAAAGGGCTAGAAAGAAGAGAGAGAGAGAGAGAGAGAGGGGGGGGGGGGGGGGGGTGGTTGAGTGGGGAATTCCATCTTGCTGTGTTACCGACTTAGGACGTTTGGTTTTATTCATCCCCTCCCAGTGACATGTCGGACGCGCGTCCAGGCTACACGCCTCTTTTTGATAGTTGGGTTGAGTACTGTGAATTGAAACAGAAAATGTACTGGTTCTCAGCAGAAGACGAGCAGAATACAGTGGTTTCTTTCCTTGATAGGTTTCCTCCCACGCTCTCTCCCTTCTCTTCTTCCCCCTTTTTCTGAACTCAGTCCTTCATCCACGCACTTTTTTGTGTGTGTAATATTTCAAGTTTTTTTTTTTTTTTTTTTTTTTAAGGTAGAATAGCTGTTAACATGCTGTCTTTCTGATTATTTTTCCTGGTCTCATCAGTTATATATATTTATACGCCCAATCATTTGAGTCTCTCTCTGTGTAGTGCCACTTCTACTACCCATGACACAATGGGGTCTACCAGTGTGCAGTTATCTCCCCTGACGTCTTAATGGAACGCCTGTGCTTTCCTGTAGCCCAAATCAAATCGGCGCACGCTTCAAAGGCTGGTGCACGACTGCTTCCGGCTGATTGCTTTGGCGGTTGAGGACAGTACTTCTCAGGGTCTCTCTCTCTCTCTCTCTCTCTCTCTCTCTCTCTCTCTCTCTGTGCGTGTGTGTGTGTGTGTGTGTTCTTGTATTTTGTATTATTATTAGGAGCTGTTTATTCTTATTTTGCTAAGATATGACAATTCACAAACTGCTTATGTTTTTTTTTTTTTTTTTGCAATGCCATTTTCTAACTGACAGCCATCCAGGGGCTATCATATATTGGTTTTTTTTTTGTCAGATGTATTGGAATCGATGCTAAGCTTTCTCTCTCAATTCATGAGATCAAAAGAGTTGAACAGGCCGAGAATCCCAAAGGGGAGATCGGAAGCGGTCGGAAGCGCAAACAATCGTTTTGCGCTTTTCAAAGGTGAAGATTGTGGACAGTTTTGAAAATTAAAAAGTAAGACAGTGGACAATTCCTTTCTGCAAAGAAACAAAGTTGCTGCATATCACCATTTTCCTCGAGAAATGTCAATGCATTTTCAGCTGATCTTTGATTGGTCGCACTATTCGATCGCAAACCATAAAACTGGCGATCTTGGTAATTCTTGTTTTTTGTTCTTTGTCGTCAAATTTTAAATCAGCAGCTCCAAATCGTTCGCAGATTCGCTGACGAAAAGGGACAGCTCAACATATCCTGGAAGTTTCTTGAAATTGGGCAAAGGGCAATAATCATGTCAAAGCTCTCCTGAAGTGGAAATCGATTTCTTCTCGTTCGCCTAATTTGCAGTCTCAATTCGTAGACTATAATGTCATCAGATACGAGCAAAATCTATAAGATTTATAATAAAATGGTAACATTTGGAGTGAAGAAAAAAAAAGAAAAAATCGAGCTTGCAGTCTATTCGAAGGACTTCAAAGCTCACTTTCACTCCTTGCTCTCTCATCGTAATGCCAGCAAGCGGTATTTTGAATAGAGTGGGTGTATGTTGTCTCCCGTGCCAACAGATAATTCAACGAAGAAAACACAGGTTGTAGAACTCTGGAATGACAACCCTTGTCATTAAGACCTCAGATTGGTGTGTCATTAAGACCTGAGATTGTTGTGTCATTAAGACCTCAGATTGTTGTGTCATTAAGACCTGAGATTGTTGTGTCATTAACACCTCAGATTGTTGTGTCATTAAGACCTCAGGTCGTTGTGTCATTAAGACATCAGATTGTTGTGTCATTAAGACCTCAGATTGTTGTGTCATTAAGACCTCAGATTGTTGTGTTCAATTAAAAAAAGAAGAGAGACTGTCGTAAATGTGCGGTCTAGTTCTGCAGACTGATCATTTCCAAACAGCTTAGGGACAATCAGTGTATTTTGCAGGCTTCGAACAATGCAGGTTTCTTTGACTTTGGTATAGCGATCGTTAAAAAAGGAAACATTATTAACCATCACCAACAAGACCACCACCACCCAAAACAAAACAAAACAAAACAACAACAACAAAAAAATCAACAAAGGAATTACACACACACACACACACACACACACACACACACACACACACACACACACACACACACACACACCGCGTTCGCGCGGGGCGGGCGCGAGCGCGCACGCACGCATGCACGTACGCACACAAATTAACAAACAAACATACGAACAAACAAACTAAAAAGGCCATTGATTGCACCCAGAGGACTGCAATTTGCGTACTTTACCTAACTGGTGTAATCCTAACCCTCATAACATAACATTTCCGCGAATACAGCAACAACGCGAATCCCTCCGCTGCTGCCACAACCTTTTAAACGAGAGAGAGATCCCCTCCGCTGCTGCCCACATTTATCCCCTTTTTTCAGAGAGAGAGAGAGAGAGAGAGAGAGAGAGAGAGAGAGAGGAGAGAGAGAAGAGAGAGAGAGCAGGAGAGGACCATGTGGAGACAAGATAAAATTCTTTATTTACGAGGATAACAGATAAGCACCGATGTGCTTTTTTTTTTACATCCAGTCCTCGCCCTGTGTAGGGTCAACAATGCAAAATAAAATAAGGCAACAAAAGAAGCATGCAAAAAGTGACTAGAGCTACAGAAGATACGAAAAAAAAAGTAAAATGGAGAGAGAGAGAGAGAGAGAGAGAGAGGAGAGAGAGAGAGAGAGAGACGAAGGAGCGAAAGGAGTGCAGGGAAGGGCGATAAAGAGAGCAAAAGGGAGAGAGGGACAAAGAGGCGAGAGTGGGTGCGGGAAAGAGCATGTTTAGAACAATCTGACAATCAAGAGAGAGAGAGAGAGAGAGAGAGAGAGAGAGAGAGGTTGGAGCGGCATATCCAATATTCCAGCAAAGTTTTATGATAGGGTTCGGGTCGCAGGAAGGGACGCAGGAGGAATGGATGCAAATGTGACAGGCCTCATGACGCTATTCATTTTGGTCTCTGCATTGCTCTGCTTGCTTGGTGTTTCTTTTTCAATTTCAGATAATCAGGTTTTGAGTTGTTTTTGTCCACCCAGTTCCTATAGAACAGGGAGTACTTTAGAATGGGAACGAAGAAATGCTGTGTGTGTGTCTGTGTGTCTGTCCGTGGTCAAAACGTGTTCCACTCGCTCCAGACGAAAACTGCTGGGCGATCTTTCTGAAAATGTGTAGGTCTGTTCACTACGGGTCACGGATGATGCCCGATGTTTTAGTTTACCGTTATAGCCGTTACTAACGCCTGTAACGGCCTGTAACGGTTTTTTCTTCTTTATGGAATATCTCAGAAAGTACTTGGCCGATCTTTGTGAAAATTAGCAGGTATGTTCATTATGGGTCACGAATAATGCCCGATATTTTAGTTTACCCCGTTATAGCCGTTACTAACGGGCTGTAACAGCCTGTGACGGTTTTTCTTCTTCATGGAATGTCTGAAAAAAAATACTCGGCCGATCTTTGTGAAAATTAGCAGGTATGTTCATTAGGGGTCACGGATGATGCCCGATGTTTTAGTTTACCGTTATAGCCGTTACTAACGGCTGTAACAGCCTGTAACGGTTTTTTTTTTATGGAATATCTCAGAAAGTACTTGGCCGATCTTTGTGAAAATTAGCAGATATGTTCACTATGGGTTACGGATGATGCCCAATGTTTTAATTTACCATTATACTGTTACTACCGGCTATAACGGCCTGTAACGGGTTTTCTTTTTTATGGAATATCTCAGAAAGCACTTGGTCGATCTTTTTGAAAATTTGTAGGTATGTTCGTTATTGGTCACGGATGATACCCGATGTTTTAGTTTACCGTTATAGCTGGTACTAACGGCTATAACTGTCCATAACGGGTTTTTCTTCTTGATGGAATATCTCAGAAAGCACTTGGTCGATCTTTTTGAAAATTTGTGTAGGTATGTTCGTTATTGGTCACGGATGATACCCGATGTTTTAGTTTACCGTTATAGCTGGAACTGCTTACTAACGGCTATAACTGTCCATCCATACGGTCTTTTCTTCTTGATGGAATATCTCAGAAAGTACTTGGCCGATCTTTCTGAAAATTTGTAGGTATGTTCATTATGGGCGACGGATGATGCCTGATATTTTAGTTTACCGTTATAGCCGTTACTAACGGTTTTTCTTCTTGATGGAATATCTCACAAAAGTGCGTGGCCGATATTTCTGAAAATTTGTAGATATGTTCATTATGGGTCACGGATGATGCCGATGTTTGTTTACCATTATAGCCGTTACTAACGGCTCATCATGGTTTCTTCTTTATGGAAAATCTCAGAAAGTTCTTGGCCGATCATTCTGAAAATTTGCAAGTATGTTCATTATAGGTCACAGATGATGGCCGATGTTTACCAGAATAGCCATTACTAACGGTTACACCAGCCCAGACGGTTTTTTTTTTTTTTTTTTCACTTTATGGAATATATCACGCGTATTCAGGATAAACTGGGAGTACGTTTATATGCTTTGCATTTTTTTAAATTTTTTTATCTTTTAACACTGATACAGGCCCAGGCTCAGAAACACACACACACACACACACACACACACACACACACACACACACACACATACACACACACACACACACACACACACGCGCGCGCGCGCGCAGCACACATAAACACACACAGGCTGCGTCTAGCTTGTTAGAGAGAGAGAGAGAGAGAGAGAGAGGAGAGAGAGAGAGAGAGAGAGAGAGGAGAGAGCGTAAGACTCAGACTCAAAGGGACTTTGTTAGAGAGAGAGAGAGGAGGAGAATAAGATTTTAGGCATGCCTATTTCTTCCAATCTGTCCTGCTATTCTACAACATTCGACTAGACAAACTGCACATATTAATAATGGCAGAAACAATGAAGAATATAGCAACATTATAATAATAACAATAACAATAGTAAGAATAATAATAATGAGAATTTAAGAAAAAAAAAAAAATTTACACAAACACAATCAGACACGTACGCGTGCGCGTTTTACATGCACGCACACGCCCCACACATACACGCACGCACGCGCACTCCCACACCCACACCCACACACCACCCACACGTACACACACGCACGCACGCACGCACGTACGCACATTTTCATTAGTTAATACAGAGGCAAGCATAAAAGTAGGGCGTTGAGGCTATGGTCAAAAGGTTAGATTTATTGTTCAAGTAATGTTTCAGTATTGCTGATTTTGAAGGACGGCAGTGATTGACATGTTTTTGGCAGACGGAGGAAGAGAGTTCCACACAGATGGACCAAAAAATGCAAAAAACTAGATTTTGAACAAATCAATGCGGACACGTGGTAAAATGTAATTATTTGAATCATATCGCATTGTTGCCATTTGGATAAACTCAGCAAGATATGTTGGCGCCATGTTTGCATGGACTTTAAACATTAGTACTGCTTTATTATAGGTCAGTTGGCTCTGCAGTGGTAACATCATTAGTTTTGCGAATTTGCTCGTGGTCGAGAGAGACTTGTCGGGAAGAATCAGCTTAATTCCCCGTCTATACATAGAGTTGATCTTTTTTTATGTGTGATGTTCACCGGCACCACTCCAGACAGTGGACGCATAGTTGATGTGAGAAAGGCAATGGGCTTCAAAAAATAATTTCCGGATGTGTGGTTCAACAAATAACTGAGTTTATGGAGTAAAAACAAATTGCGAGCCAACTGTTTGCAACACATGATTTATATGTGATTGCCATTTGAAATTATCATCGATGATCACGCCTAAGACACGATGTTCGGTAACCTGCTCGATCAAGGTTTTTCATTCATTTTTAGGCTCAACATAAGATGCTGTCGTTGATGTTTCTGTCTCGATGTTTAGGACCATACATTTTGTTTTGTGCGGATTTAAGGACCATTCGGTTTTGGTTGCACCATTCTAAGACATCCGTTATACTTTGTTGTAACGATATTTGTACAGATATGATGTTTTGTCACTACAGTGAAGAGAGAGCTATCGTCAGCGAACAGATCACAGATGACATCATTGTGAGATATGTGCATCGGTAGGTCATTTATGAAAATACAGAAGAGAAGAGGTCCGAGGACAGAGCCTTGCGGAACACCACAGCTCATATTCCTTCAGAAGAATAAGTACCGTTTAAGTAAACACGCTGGGTCCTATTTTCAAGATGATGACTGAAGGAAGGTGACTACTGCCGGATTTTGAACATATGCAGTAAGTAATTTTTTTTAATAATATGTTGTGGTCTACTAGATCAAAGGCTTTCTTAAAATCGAGAAAAACAATTCCAGTGAGTTTTCTTTCGTTGATGGCTGATAGCCATGTATCACAGAGGCGTGTCAAGGCCGTGTGGCATGAGTGATTTCGACGAACGAAAGCCTGACTGAAATGGGTGGAACAGTTCGTGATGTTCCATATGTTTAGTTAGGTGTTTGTGAACATGCATCTCAATAGGTTTCGATACAACGGATAAAAGAGATATTGGCCTAAAATTGTTTAAATCAGTGAGATCTCTTGATTTGGGTAAGGGAATGACTTTTGCAGCCTTTAGACCACATGGGAAGACATTCTGATCAATGCACAAATTATAAACATACGTAAGGGTATCAACAATGTAAGGTAGAGCAAGCTTGAGTAAAGAAGCATTTAAGTTATCTGGACCCATTGCTTTTTTTATTTTTAAGTTTTGAAATTAAGGAGCCAACTTCATTAATAGCAAGCAAGGGGATGCTAAATGACATAGTCGCAGTATTATCTGATTTCTTTTTTGACTTGTCAGTTATTTCATTAACAGCACGCCATAGTGATGCTGTATCCCTGTTTGCGTTTATCAGTTTCCTGAAATGCTCAGATTTGATTTTTAAACTAGATCTGATACTCTGTTTCTCTGCTTTTTATATTCATCTACTTTTTTTTGCGGTTTTAAGTGCATCCCTTAGTGCCATTTCTATAATAATGTCTTTTGTCAGCCAGCTGGGAAGTACTCTGTGTTTTAACCAACCCTTTTTTCTTCTAAGTGGAGCATGTTTATCAACGATTGAAGAGAAAGATATTATACCAGGTATTATACGCTTCATTTGGATCTGTGTAATTGAGTACACTGTAGAAAGGAGCTAAGCTTAAGTCGAGGAAAAATTCATCCTTGCTGAAATTTTTGTAGCAGCGATATTGAATGGTTGTGTGTGGCCTTTATATTCTGTTGCTTTGGAAGTTTCAAGACAAGTGCACAAGATGTGGACAAATGAGACAGATCGCAACGAGAGAGAGAGAGAGAGAGAGAGAGAGAGAGAGAGAGAGAGAGAGAGAGAGAGAGAGAGGACTTCAACAGGACAGATACACTTCCCTGTAGGCCAAGAATGCTAAAGAAAAACCTCACTTTAAAACTAGTGGCTTGCATGTTTTACACAGGAATCATTAGTAAATACACATATGGTTCTACAACCTTAATCGCCATACATACAGAAGCCCATAACCCGTCGTCTGACACAACTGATCAACACCTGGTATGAATAAGCTTTGTATCAATCCGCTGGTGAACTGTTACCCCAAGTTCATGGTCTCTTGCACAAAGTTTCGAGGTTCTTGAAAATGCTCACCCTCTCTTCCCTTCCTGCGTCCCACTGCCCCCCTTTCTCTTCGAATCAGCGTTTGGTACCAGTGCGCTCATTGCGTGTGCATAGAAATGCATAGAGAGTGGACAAAGCCCAAACCTC
>JADBJO010007125.1:70053-90053 GCA_016801955.1 Conus betulinus
TTGGCCAGTTATTCGTTTGTGTATTTATTTCAATGTATACACAGTGAAGTTCGAACCAACATGGTTTTACAAATTGCGTATTTGTTCTGGATTTCAGAAGAATACAGAGCATTTGATATTTTTTATTATACCTTGAAGTTGTGCGTTTTCATGCATGTACACACATTTACACAAGGTGTGCCGAGAAAAGAGGGAACCATGATGTAATCTCCGTTTCTTATGCTTGAAAATCTTGGGGAAAAAAAACACTAAAATGAACTCTCTAAACTTTTTATTGCTAATCGTACAATACTCCATGGGTAAACACTGAATGAACACTAAAATGAAGACTAGGCCGTTTCCTTTTCTTTCTTTGATTCTAAGGTCACAAATAAGGGCAAAAAGTTGTCGCCAGCTGACATGCGTTGAAAATGCATTTCTGAGCAGAAGCATTTACTCAGTGTGTGTGTGTGTGTGTGTGTGTGTGTGTGTGTGTGTGTGTGGTGCGCACGTGCGTGTGTGCGTGCGGTGTGTGTGTGTGCGTGCGTGCAAGCGCGCGCGCGCACGCGCGCACGTTTGTGTAACTGCTCACCCGCGCGCGCGCGCATGTGTGTTTGCATCTATGTAGGTGCGTGGATTTGTAAAGAATGCATACGTACGTGTTTTGTATGCGTTCTTGCATGTGTGCATATGGTGTGTGTGTGTGTGTGTGTGTGTGTGTTGTGTGTGTGTGTGTGTGTGTGCGTGCGTTTGTACGTGTGCGTAGTGTGTGGGTGTGTGTATATGTGAGTGAGAGAGTGACTCTGTGTGTGTGTGTGTGTGTGTGTGTGTGTGTGTGTGTGTGTGTGTGTGTGTGTGTGTGTGTTTGCGTGTGTGCGCGCGCGGCGCGCGCGCATGTGTGTGTGTATGTGTGTGTGTGTGTGTGTGTGTGTGTGTGTGTGTGTGTGTGTGTGTTTGAGCTCTTGGTGGCGCCTTGCCCTCTGCTCAGATCGTGGATTCCTTTCCATCTTTGTGTGCACAAATAGGTCTTTGGAAGAACCGGGCACCCACAGCATGGGCTCTGAGTGCCATGCACTAGCATTCCCAGCAGCTGCAGAGAGTCATTAAAGCCAGGCCTTTCGCCTCCTTTCAGGTCTGTGTATTTGGGCCCGGAATCTGTCATAACGAATGATTGCCTCTCCTACAATTCGAAATTGCGAAGGTGAAGAAATGACTTTCTGTGTGGATTTACAACATGAAAGTGAAACGAGACAGATTACATGGCACTCATGAAATATAGATACACCGTCATGCCTTCACAACAGGAAATGCAAACATAGCATACTCACTCATTCACACACACACACACACACACACACACACACACACACACACACACACACACACACATACACACGCGCGCGCGCGCACACACACACACACACACACACACACACACACACACACACACACACACAAGTAAAACAAAACAAAACACAAAACAGAACGTAGGGACAGCCCGTGATAATCACCATATCAAGGTAGAACGCAGAGGGCGCACGGCATTCTCAGTAGTAGGCAGAACGTAGACACAGGACAAACCATTGCAATACTAATCAGAATGTAGACACAGGACAAACCATTTGCAATACTAATCAGAATGTAGACACAGGACAAACCATTTGCAATACTAATCAGAACGTAGACACAGAACACAAACCATTTGCAATACTAATCAGAGAACGTAGACACTGGACAAACCATTTGCAATACTAATCAGAACGTAGACACTGGATAAACCATTTGCAATACTAATCAGAACGTAGACACAGGACAAACCCATTTGCAATACTAATCAGAACGTAGACACGGGACAAACCATTTGCAATACTAATCAGAACGTAGACACAGGACAAACCATTTGCAATACTAATCAGAACGTAGACACAGGACAAACCATTTGCAATACTAATCAGAACGTAGACACAGGACAAACCATCTGCAAAACTAATCAGAACGTAGACACAGGACAAATCATTTGCAATACTAATCAGAACGTAGACGTAACACACTAAGTTCACCACATAAAACAGAAAGATGTTGCCACGAAGCTGCTACACAAAACAGAATCTAGACAAAACACAACATTCACCACACAAAGTACAAGCCTTGCACACAGCTCTCAGAATACTAAAGAGATGGTAGACACAGCACACAGCATTCACAACACAAACCATGACAAAAGACATAGCTGACAGAATTCACAACAAGAGAGAGAGAGAACAAAGACAATTTTTGTAACGTGCACAACACAAGCGATGACCATTCAGAAAAAGAAAACCATCGCAGGTGTCCTGTGTGACGGATGCACTTACATTTCATGGTACATCTTCATGTCCATCATAAGGAGTCCTCTGTCTTCATGTCAGTCTATCTGTCTCCAGACTCCTGAGCTAAAGCCTCACCGCAGCCTTTGTCATTCACAATTGCAGTACAATGTTTCGTGACGACACAAGCGTGTTTTCTGTGTTTTCAATCTAACGTACTTTTGAAAGAAATAGTTTTTGGAAGTTTTCTGCGCAGTTTCTCACATCAGAGCATGTCAGACAAAACGCGCATCATTACAAGTATTTACTTTCTTTTGAACAAACTTCAAAGAAAACTCATCATTCTGCCAAACGAAAGAGACCAAAAGCTGTTCAAGGCGAAACACGAAGCGTTTTGATCTCTTTGAAGAGGTAAACGATTGTTCATTCTTCTTTTTCATTGCCTTGAATGTTGTTGTGCCCTGCTTGAAGAGCTCCAAAGAGGTCGAAACGCGCGTCGTGTTTTGTCTTGTAATTTGTTTGGCTCTTTCGTTTGGGGAATGGTAATTTTTCGTTTGTTTCAAATTCCGCGTGTGGTGCCGTCACCTGGAAGTACCATCGTTCAGCATCACATGTCTATGACAGGCAGCTTACAGCACAAAAGAGGCTACGCGTTCCGGGAAATCTCAACAGCTCCAGAAACGGAGCAGGACCGTTTCCAATTCTCCCCTGGGGGGGTGTACAAAAAGCTGATGGACTGATTCGAAGGCTTGGAATAGAAAGCTGAAAGACACAGGAACCAAAAAGGCGGCGGGGTCTCACGGACACTTGATTATGTGCATTATTTAGGCTAACGGCAGCAGCGCATCTGCCTGAATCTGGCTTTTTGCCTTGAGGCATTTCATTGCGTGATGTTTTTTTGAAAGAAAAGGCTTCGAATTCTTACAGCTTTAAAATCGTCTTCAGGAAAGAGTAACGACAACGAAAACAAACTGCAGCGTTAGTAAAAACATATGATGAAATATAATAATCTCCGAAAACAGCAAAGTAACGTTTACTTTATACCCAATTCAACACAGACAACTGAATTTTCGACGTCTGTGTCTTCTTCAGACGTAACATACAGCAGACATCAGTATGAGAGTGTACACGTAGCGCGAAGCTTTCACACTGCACAACAATCAGAGAGAGGCAAAATATCATAACCATAGGTGTGAAACAGTGCTCCCGTAATGAAGACAATCCTGGCGGGCACCGCAAATCCTACATTTGTTTCTGTAGATCCATTTGTTTGACCAATGAACTGAGAAAGGTAACTCTGTTTACAAGGGAAAACAGGCATTATCTTCCCCATTGTTTTATCCTCGGGACGTGTCTGTCTGTCCAGCGGGGGCGTGTACAGAAAACAAATTTAAGACATGACCTTTGTTTGCAACATGGACAGTTGTAGGAAACAGATTTCCGAACAGGGAGCTGTCGAGGTGTGCAGATGAAACGGATTTCCGGACAGTGGAGCTGTCGAGGTGTGCAGATGAAACAGATTTCCGGACAGTGGAGCTGTCGAGGTGTGCAGATGAAACATGGACATGGACATGTTGCAACATGGACAGTTGTAGGAAACAGATTTCCGGACAGTGGAGCTGTCGAGGTGTGCAGATGAAACGGATTTCCGGACAGTGGAGCTGTCGAGGTGTGCAGATGAAACAGATTTCCGGACAGTGGAGCTGTCGAGGTGTGCAGATGAAACGGATTTCCGGACAGTGGAGCTGTCGAGGTGTGCAGATGCGAACTACGCCAGACAGTGTCAAAGGGAGATGACTGCAGGCGGAAGTAAAACAGCTTAAACGAAAAAAAAAAAAGTGTTCCGCCGAAAGAAAGAGACAAATTACAAGACGAAACAGGACGTGTTTCGACCTCTTTGGTCTTCTTCAGGCAAGACACACAACATTCAAGGCATGGAATACGAAGAACGGACTATCACTTTTCTCCTCAAATTGGGCACAACATGGATAGAGGCTTGAAGGAGAAGACCACAGAGGTCGAAACGCGTCATGTTTAGTCTTGTAATTTGCTTGTCTCATGTGTTCTGCGGAACGGCACTATTTTTTTCTTTATGTCAGTCAGAAAGGCACGTGGGTGTAAAACCAGAGACATCAGTAACGGAGAGGATGGAAAGGTTACAGTCGATTCTGGCAGGACTCGGCAGCCATTGGAAACAGTAACATTGTGTATGGTCTGGCACTGATCCACAACAACCTTGTTCAGAGATGTTCCGCCTGATGCGATCTTTGAGTTCTTGAAAGAGATGAACATTTTTCTTCGGATTTGAGATTTTACAGTGGAAGATTTTTAACAAAATTTCGGATGGGTTTTTAGAAGATGTATTGTAAAGAATTGTGTGAATGAATGACTGGTGAGTGTATTTTAACGTTGTGACAGCCCTGATATGGCCCTTTGTGGTCGGCTGGGCTATAAGCAACATTACCTTACCCGTGCCTGGCGTTGAGTCACTGTGCCATCAGGACTAAAAGACAGATCTAAAGCAGTCACGCTCATGTATACCACACTAACCAACATGATATAGCATTTAAAGCAGACAACGCGTCGAGTCATTCATTACTTAATTAAAGGTTACGGTAAAACACACACACACACACACACACACACACACACACACGCGCGCGCGCGCGCACACACACACACACACACACACACACACACACACACACACACACACACACACACACACACACACACACACACACACACACACGAAAATCAAGACTCTTTCGCTGTCGTTTCTAGTCTAGTTCACTTGATATCATTGAAAGCTTAAGTGGTTTGAATTGAGATTGACATTATTCAATTTAGGTTGTGCGTGTGCGTGTGTGTGTGTGTGTGTGTGTGTGTGTGTGTGTGTGTGTGGTTGATACATTTCTCACAAGAATGCAAACTACAAAATAGGGTGAAAAACCCGTTGCTGCTGTTTTAGGCGTTGAGTTGTGTAGAAACATAAAGTGAAGTTCTATTAAAATTAACAGGTACTGAAATATAAATGAACACAGTATCATATGTAAACAAACACGTTTCAAATAAATATAAATAAACAAATGTCAATCAACAACTGGGAAATTTGCCACTAGAGCAGGATGAATATTTTATACGCATAAACAGAATCTGTGACTCCCCTACACACACACACACACACACACACACACACACACACACACACACACACACTTCTCCTTATCTCCGCGTGCTTCATCCAGCCTCCTACTCCCTCACCACGACCCCTCTCCTCCTCTTCCCCGCCGTTTGTCCCAGCCCTTCCTCCCCCTTTTCCACTCCCCCTCCCACCCTGGCTTTGACCACCCCCAAATCATTTGAATAGGGAAAACAAGTAAAAAGAATCTGAACCCAGGATCAAACCATGGGTCTTTATGTCTTCAGTCCGCTGCTTTTCCAGCTCAGCTCTTCTGGTGGACAGAAAGCAAGGTGCTTTTAGTTTATATGAAAGATACACCACCACTTGTGGTTCTCGGGAGGAAAATGAAAACCCAGCAACCTCCCAGATTTTATTTGTGTGCGAACCTTTACTGGTGAACCTGATGGAGGCTTGTGTCCATTTTCTTTGCCCCCCTCCCACATCTTCTTCATCTCCATCCCCGCCCTTCCCCTTACTCGGACATGTTGATAGTCCATTTGGGCTTGTCAGCCACGAATTAGCTTTGTATGTCCAATGGGGATTTTGACAGTCGCGATCGCGTTAGGAGATGCCCGGAAAAAAGTGACAGATTTTCGATTAAAAGAATAACTGACTGAGTCAAGCTTCTGATTTAGATGATGGCGATTACGGTTTGAAGTTTAAGAGGCTGCCTCGGTTGGTTGCAAGGCTGGCTGGTTCATCAGTCTTGTTCATCTAAGTTGGTGGGTTCGGATTCTCAAATCATGTGAAATGTCCTTGTAGTGCAGACTTGTAGTGCAACAATCGTACACATTTTGAATGCTGCATGCTGTAAACAAGAATGAACTGGACGCTAGCGGCCGTGTAGTTGCTACCGTCACAGACTTGCAGGCTTAAAGGTAGTGGGTATGATTCTCATTGGATATGTGCATTTGTTGGTATTTCAGCCCGACGTGTGCCTCCCGACAGTTCCGAGTGCCATGGACTCAAATAGTTGAGTTCTTCCACAAAATGAATGCGTCTCTGAGACTGTTGCTTTGATTTCCTGACCAACACTGCAGGTGGCTGTATATCCCGAGGCTGGTTTCTGCTGGAAGAGATCATGAAAGGAAACGTAGAGTACAGCCAAGTATGCTGTTTCTTGCCAGAAAGGAACTTGACTCCATGGTATGATCTTTTAACCCTGACCGTTAGAAAAAACAATCTCAAGGAAAAGGAATCAGTACACACAAATAGGACAAAGCAGCAGATAAATTAACGATTATGAAATGGCTGTCGGAAAGTGGAGACTTCGTCGGCAGATGTGACAGCTTCCATTGGAGAGGAATATCCACTCCTGCTGGCTTTATAAAGAAAGAACTATTGTGGTCAGTAAGGATTTTCTAATGGGTCTTTCTTTTATACATGTTAATTCAGAACACGCACCAATGAGGACAGCTAGAGTGAAATACCAGCAGTGCAGTGTCTCCTCTGATGGGTTGCCGACAAGAGGTTACTGTTTTCTGTCAAGGGGCGGTGTCAAACCTGCGACCGAAGCAGTGTGGGTGTGGTATGTCTGGAGGACACAGACTGAGGAGTGACAGGAGCGCGGTGCCGCTGGGTGGGGAGAGCAGACAACAGGCTGAGCAGAAAGAAAGGTCATGGCTAGAGTGGTGTCTGCAGGCCTGTAAAACGCTGTGTGGATAATTATGCGAATGCGGTGAAGGAGAGGAAATAAACAAGTTTTTTTTTTGATTTATCGTAAACGGCACACACACACACACACACACACAGGCACGCACGTATGCACGCATACGAGTGCACAACACACACACACACACACACATACACACACACACACACATGTACACAGACACCCCCCCCCCCCCCCCCCCCCCCCCCCCCCCCCGCCCGCGCGCCCGCATAAGCTCCTATCATCGCCA
Source organism: Conus betulinus (assembly GCA_016801955.1). NCBI lineage: Eukaryota > Metazoa > Mollusca > Gastropoda > Neogastropoda > Conidae > Conus > Conus betulinus. The sequence continues at coordinate 77,424 of JADBJO010007125.1, forward strand.
TCCCCTACCTTCACCCACACTGACGTGCAAGCACGCACATGCAATCGAGCAGAGAGAGAGAGAGAGAGAGAGAGAGAGAGAGAGAGAGAGAGATATGTTTTCCTCACAACTGAAAACAAAACGGAGGGCAGAGCCACAAAAACCTTCCGGTAGCGGATTCTATCGGTAAATTCCATAGTAACAAAGTCTGGCATATGAGACAGACTCACGAAGCAGTTTATAGTAACGTCAATTAGCATTGATTTTTAAAAAGCCAGCATAAACGTCACGCAGAGTTTAAAAGATTAAAACATTTAAAAAAAAAAAACAATAATAGCGAGGCCAAGGAAGCGTTAACCTAGTTTTCTTTTGGGAGTTACACAAACCGAACTTGATGAGAGAGGAGATATGGACAAGACAGCATAAATGACTTGGAAAAGAATGTAAATTAGGAAGTGTTGCGTTGAGTGTTATATCATTTCAGAACATCTGAAAAATGTGGTGCTTTAAAACAGAACGACACCCTGATATTCTGCGTATTTTTTGTCAGTGCTTGATTTATGCTTGATTTATTTCAGACTTAAGGAACATTGTAAAGCAAACAATTTTATAAAATCTGGAAAGGTGTTTAAATTGTTAATCAAGTTCGATATTCTTGGGGCTGTTACTTTATCTCTTTCTCTCTTCAATGCTGTCCTACTCTTCGGCGAATTGTTTATATATCTTTTGATCTCCCTTGCATCCTTAAATGGATCCTCAAGCATAGGTTCAAAGATTGTCCCTTACATTTTATACTGTTTGCGTAAAATGTTTCTAGTTTTCAACAACTCTTTTTCTCTCCACACTTTCGTTTTGTTAATACTACTACCTTTCGCTGGCTGCTTTGGGGGTGCTGTTGGATTCTTTTTCGAACCCTTGGCGGTCGGAACACCACAGAATTATGGACTGTGGTGTGTCTCTATCTGACGCCAAGAGCACAGACCCAATCAGCCGTGTCTCTCTGATGAGTCCGATCCAGCGGACGAACGAAAGGCCTCGGAGCAGGCGATACAAAGATGGTGTCTTCGAGAGGGATTGGAGCAGGCGATACAAAGATCTGTCTTCGAGAGGGGCAGGCGATACATAGATCTGTCTTCGAGAGGGATTGTGATAGTTTCCTCATGCAGCTAGTGAAGGATTTTAATATTTATGATATACATTTTCCAATTTACTTCATCTTCAAATTTTTAAATTTTTTTTTTTTTTCCTCTCAATTTCAAATCTTTGTTAAGTCATTATTATAATGATGGAAGAATTGTTAACCTGCACTTGTTTTCCCCCACTACTTAATTGTTCAGCATTATATATATATATATATATATATATATATATATGTGTGTGTGTGTGTGTGTGAACTGGACCCTCGCTCAGCTCATTCGTTTAATCTCTGATAAGTGTTTCATTTTAAATTTGTAACTCGTGAATCTGAAACATTTTTACTCTTTTATTTTCTACACCTGAAAATGGACAAAGGCACGAACTTAAGTGAAACCCTTATGATAAACAAGAGAGCGAGGAGTTCTGATGGTTTATAGTGTCCAGTGAAATAAAAATAAAGGAAAGAAAACCCTTTCTACTCCAAGTACGTGGAGAGTCGAGGTCAACTGGTTAAAGAAAAGCGGGGGCGCGCGAGTATGTGTGTGCGTGCGTGCGTGTGTGTGTGGTTTTGCATTGATTGTGGTGAGAAACGATCACAGTGACAGACAGACAGACAGAGCACACTCTCCCTGATACAGTACACATGCGAAACAGAGTGGGAGGAGAGTGCTGGCCGCTTGCCTGACAGGATTGATCCCAGTGTCTGGAAGCTGTTTAGACAGTTCCAGCCTCAAACAGACCACATCACGCCCTCCCTGTCTTCAAATTCCACAGCACAACTCAATGGCAGCAAAGAAAACATTGCTCGGGTTGTGTTTTCTTGGCATAGCCGAGACTATTCTTGTATACACTTCAAAACCATCTTTTGGCCACGATCAGAAAAAAAGACATAACTTATTCTCAGACAGTATGGATATTTGAAACACAATCACAAAATGTCTTTCGTAGCCAAGATGGGTACTACACAATGTTTGCTGATAAGTTTAACCGTGCGAGTTGAAAGTATAGAACATTGCTGTGTATTTACTGTTGCGAAGGGGTAGTTTCATTCTAAGCGCTGTTTAACATACTGTCCATGATCTTTTCTAAAGTCAAAGAACATGTACGTTGGGGCTCTGGCCTGAAAACACACGAGGTGCAGTGCACATACATAAATCAATAATGAATCCATATTCATTTGTCATTTAAAGATACTTTGTTTCAAAAACAAATAAAAGACTTTTGTTTCTGCTTTGGCGACTTCCTACCTTCCCTCTACAGCGTAGTAAAGATACATAGGTACGTCTTTGATTATAACAGATAACATGTTTAATTTTAGTTCCTGATGCGTTTAAACATACAAATTGAAAGCATAGAACAGTGCTGTCTATAATGTGTCTTGTCTTGTGTTTTGTTTGTCCACGGTTTTTTTTTTTTTTTTGCGGTTCGCTAACATTTATTTAAGATTCATTTTATCGCAGGAACACGTTACGTTTTTCGCCGGTTCTTCTACTCCGTATTTTTGTGTGTGTTGATTTTCAAATGTTTATACTGAATTGAATTTTGTAACGTGTATCCCCTGACAAAGTCAGGCTTCATTATAAGAAAGAAACTCGAGTTCAACGCCGTACTGAAATCAAGCGCCACGCATGTAACGTTTCATTACCGAATGTTTTATACGAATACTTGTTTAAACATGAGGCTGGTCAACTCATTTTTCGTTAGAGATGTCCGAGCATCTACACGGCCTTAGATTACAGATTATGAAGCAATTCTCCTTCTTCTTCTTCTTCTTCTTCCTCTCTCTCAGTTTTATTGTTGTTGTTGTTGTTGTTGTTGTCATAATCATATTATTTTTTAATACCATAAGTGTTATTCCTATCCTCCTCCTCCTCACCATCATCATCATCATCATTATCATCACCACCACCACCACCACCACACCACCACCATCATCATCATCACCATGGTTGTTATAATTATCATCATTATCATTATTATTACTATTGTCATCACCACTATCATAATTATTATTATTATTAGTAGTAGTAGTAGTATTCTTACTATTATCATTGTTGTTGTTATCATACATTTCATCATTATAAGTAGTAGTAGAAGTACTACTACTACTACTACTACTGCCAGTAATAGTAGTAGTACCAGTAGTACTAGTAGTACTGGTAGTACTAGTACTAGTAGTAGCAGTAGCAGTGGTAGATGTAGTTGAAGCAGTGTCATTACCATCATCAATATTGTTATCATTATTATTATTATTGTTGTTATTATTGTTATAACTATCATTTTCATTATCATCTTCATCAGCACGAATCATCATTAGTATCATATCATCTGTATTATAAGTATAATTGTCGTTGTTATCATCATCATCATCATCATCATCATCATCATCATCGTCGTCATCACTTTTATTATTATTATCATCATTATTATCACTATTATTATTATTATTATTGTTATTATCATTGTTGTTATTGTTGCTGTTGTTATAATTATCATCATTATCGTTACCACTGTTATTGTGATTGTCATCATTATTGGACTTGCTATGCTGTATAAATAATCCTTGCTTGCTATGCCACAGTACTCCCACGCCGTTCTTCACACTCTCTCACAAAATGCCACGCCACCCAGGCTGGTGCCGTCACTGCGTCAGCACCGACCTTGTGCAAGGAGCAATCGATAGCAGCTTGTTATTAAACATGGCTCCAGAGAGAAGACAATGCACTGCTACTGAGTCACTTTGGTGGTATTCACATACTTCTCTCCTGGGGACACATATGCAGTTTCTATCGTGTGTTTTGATGCGACGATGTTTAAGGAGTTAGTCATACGTAACACTCTTCAAAGCACCAAAAATATGCCTGTCTTTTGGATTAATGCCTGCACGTATTTGTGTCCATTCTATTTTTTTTTGGTGGCATCTGTTGTCGGATCAATGGAGCACCTAAGGCGGTTACTTTTTTTTCTCTCTAAGGCCGAAACCCACCTCTTCATTTTCTGGTGCTTTACTGTCTTCTTCATCTGAAAAAAAAAAAAACAAGCGGAAAGAAACGAAAAACATTTCCACTACTCTACTCTCCCTTTCTCTTTCTTCTTCTCTCTCTCGCCCCCCCCCCTTTTTTTTCCCCCCAATCAGTCCCTTACACATCATGCATTGTCTGTATGTTTCCTCACAAACTGACACATTTTGGCTGACTTTATTGTTTTGGCTATCGAAACAAAGCGTCTGGGTTTGTTAATGTTCAGATGTGTGGTGTACTGGCACTCTCACTCGATTAATGTGCTGCTTATATAAAACAATGAAATGAAACAAAAGACTTCATCATCTTCTTTTCTTTCAGTTTTTCTTACAGAGAGAGAGAGAGAGAGAGAGAGAGAGAGAGAGAGAGAGAGAGAGAGAGAGAGAGAGAGAGAGAGAGAGAGAGATCCATTCTAGCTTAACACACATTCTATGAACTATTGATGAATGGGAATTTAAAGCGAAGAACAGATCTTTTTTCTCTCTCCCTCTCCACGTTCTTGTCTCTCTTTCTGTTAGGTTTCTGTGTTTTGTGTCTCAGTTCGTTCACCTTTTCAACCATACTTCCTCCACACTACTCCCATTCCCTTTTTCTAGAATTCTTTCGGAGGAACTTTGTGGCGGTTTTCACATCAGTTTTCTCTTTTCTAGAGCTCTGTGGCTGTTTTCACATCACCAGCTTCTCCTTCCGGGAGCTTTGTGGCTGATTTCACATCAGCAGCTTCTCTTTTCTGTCTCGGAGTTCTTCTGGATTCTCCCGTTCACCCTTCGCTGCTAGAAAAGAGTAGTCTAACCTGAGGTTCTATAGAAGACTGAATGTTTCACCACCCCCTTTCAATATGCGATTATAAATTCATTTATACATGTTGAAATCTCGTCCACTTTCCTGTCACACAGAACACTTTGCCATTCATTTCCAAAGGATCAAGAAATTCAGCTCACTTCTTGCTCTCAAACTAGGACGAGGGGACAAGGAGAGAATGTAAGAAACGAGCAGAATTTCTTGCAACACTGTCTTGTATGCGACAGCAATGCGGATCACATGAAAAACGAGTGTTAAAACGTTATTCCGTCTTTTAACGTATATTAAGAAATGATTTAGCTGATCATGTTATGATTCTTTTTCGTATTTACTGATTTTTAACACAAAGATGACGGTAGAAAAGGACAGACCGGCAGAATGTTCAACCTCATCCATCAAATCAGCCGCTGAGTTGTGCTATTTCCCGGTGAGGAAAAATTTCATATGACTCCACCAACATGAACGTTTAACGTTCAGTCAATAATTTCTCTGCGAATTTCTTGAAGGAGAAGAAGAAAGAAGCCACACTGGGCAGAGGAGTGCATGTGACTGCTGGCAGGTCAGATTGTTCAGAGGAGGAAACTGTCTGCAACCGAGAGGCTAGGGTAGGGTGAAGGCACAATTAGAATGGGTCCAGTCTGTCCCATCATGAGCAGTGGGGGGGGGGGGGGGGGGGGGGGGGGGGGGGGGGTTAGGCTGTGCTGTGCCATGTGGATACTAGGTATCAGTCCATGTTATCCGGGGCGGAGTGGGGGATAGTGAGGAAGGCATCAGGGAAAGGGTAGGGGTGGGAGCAATCTCGGGTAGAAAAGCGGTACGCTTGACCTTCGAATTGATAATCGGTGTTACCACTGGGCAACAAATCTCGATTAAGACACTGCAGCATTCTTGTATCCACTGTACTTAAAACAGCAGCAGTAGGAACAGCAGCAGCAGGAGCAGCAGCAGCAGCAGCAGGCACAACATCAAGAACAACAAAAAACAAAAACAAACAAAAAATGGGAAGATCTAAAATTTCATGTTTCATAAGAAATAACATGCGTCCAAAGTGAAGCAATCACGCGGGCCCATACGTAATGTTACCGGCTCTCAATCGCTCAACACAGATCAAAGATGTAAATGGTACAGGATCAGTATCTAGCCTCGATTTCCTCCTATGTTAGAGTACCTTTCGCTCTGAGCAAGTCACCATCCACTTCCAGGCATTGTTCAGCTGGCTGGTGTGCCCTCTCAGGTTACAACGCATCACAGGTTCTTGTTATCCGCTTTAAAGCAAGATCTGCACACAGTCTGCATGTAGCCACTACCCTGGCGTGAAACCACCACGTGTGTACTTGAAACTTGACAGTCTGACACTATCACCTGCGAGGAGTGGTGGACAGACAGACAGAGGGACAGACAGATAGACAGACAGCCAGCCAGCCAGACAGACGGACAGACAGACAGACAGAGATGGACAGACAGACAGACAGACAGACAGACAGACAGCCTGTGACAGGAGGCCGACACAGAGCCAGTCGGACTGACATGAAGTAAGAAACGCTTTGAATGTGCACAACAGAACTGTAACTATCAACGTGGCTAATACACAATTCCTGTCTCCTCTACATTTTTTGCATAGAGACGCGCAGACGAATCGAGGGAAAACTTGTCCATCAAGACTTTTCAAGTCTGACCCTATGCATTGAACTGACAGATCCACACAACTACAACTGGAGTGTGCAGTCATCGCCCGCCTCGGCACCCGCCGTCCCAAATGGACTGAACAGCAAGGAGTGACCGCAGTGTCTTCCAGGCCTCTCCTAACAGTTTTTGTTTGTTTGTCAGTATGTAGGTCACCTTCGTCGGTGTGTGTGTGTGTGTGTGTGTGTGTGTGTGTGTGTGTGTGTGTGTGTGTGTGTGAATGTGCACACTAGGACGTGTGTTTATAGTAGCCCCCCCCCCCTTCCCTCCTCTCTCTCTCTCTCTCTCTCTCTCTCTCTCTCTCTCCTCTCTCTCTCTCTCTCTCTCTCTCTCCCATATCCTTGTTAGTTGTGCTCACCTTCTGTGTACCTCTGTGTGTGTGTGTGTGTGTGTGTGTGTGTGTGTGTGTGTGTGTGTGTGTGAATGCGTGCGGGCGTGCGTGCGTGCGTGTGTGTGCGTGCGTGCGTGTGTACATGCGTGCGTGCGTGCGTGCGTGCGTGCGTGCGTGCATGCGTGTGTGTGTGTGTGTGTGTGTGTGTGTGTGTGTGTGTGTGTGTGTGTGTGTGAAGACTCTTCACTTTTTTTTTCTTATGTTGTTGCTATCTTTTTCTTTCTGTCTGTCACTAACTCATTCTGCCGATGAAGACACTAAGTGTCGAAACGTCCTAAATTCATCTCCACCTGTAAGCTGACAATTGACCTGTTCTGCTGCTTCACCTGTTGTGGCAACATGCTGCAGTCAACCTCCAATTCTTTTAGCAAGTATACAACTGGAGACATTAAACAGTGTAGTACCGTGCATCTTCTTTGGCAATGGGCAAGAGTAAAAGTCAGTGTTCAGTCTCGAATACATGTCAATATGTGTTTTTGTTCATTTCTTCCCTTGTTGCTGTGATCATGTATCCGCTCAGGAAATTTTGGAAAGATGGGGATTTCCCTTAACCAGGAAGTTTGCTGGGAAAAGTGTGCATCACCCTTAATCAGAAAAATCGCTTGTCTTTTATTGAATATACCTATGGTCTGCATTTGCGCGAGGCGAATGGGTGCCGTAAACTGCATTAGGTTAGATTCATGGACATTTTTTTTTTCTGTATGGCTGTTTAACTTTCCACATCTTTTTATTTCCTTTAATCGTATCATCTAAGGGTTTGTGATAAAGTAGTTGCATAAAGAATACACTTTCGATATATCATGATTTGTTTAGGCATATACTGCATTATTTAAACGTCATTATTTATTTTGCTTGATAAGATATCACTTTTACATTATGAATTATTCAAGCATACCTGCAATGGATGATAATAATGGATGATATAAACACCCAATAGAATACTAACATAATGATATGCATTGAATACAAAAATCATGATATGCACATGATGAAGTTATTTATATTTTCCCCCAGTCGGGAATCCACAGGGCGTGTTTGTACGGAGCAACGCAGTGTTTAAACGCAGCAATGAAGAATAAAAGACAGAAACCTGTATTGAATATTCAATAACTGAAAACAAAGCTGCGCAATAAAGTCGTTTTGGAAATGACATTTACAGCAGAGACGCACTGCGTGACAAAATACGTCAGAGAGAGAGAGAGAGAGAGAGAGCGTAGGCGTGCGCGTGCGCGTGCGCCTCTCTGTGTCCGTGAGCCTACGTGCGTGCGTACATGCGCGCGCGCTCATTCATGTGCGATCAATGAGGAATGGAACCGACAGAGGACATTCATATTCTGATTCTCTGTGTCAAGCGATTCCAGATGCTTAGCAGGATCAAGGCTTTTTTTTGTGTCCTCCCTCCCTTCCCCCACACACTCTCCTACCCCCCCCTTGCTTCTCCCCCACCCACTTCAACCCACCTGCCTGCAGAAAAAAAAAAAAAAAAGAAAAAGAAAACACCAGGAAAAAAACCCCTGATTTCCATAAAGACTGAAAGAAACGAACAACCCAACTGGCTTCCCTCTGTGTTGGACAGTGGGAGGATGGTGGCTTGTCAATAGCGATGCTTGTGCAGAAATCGTGAGATCCACGACTTCTAAATTTGTCATCCGTTCATGGACTTTTCTGTATTTTTTTTTAATTTGTTTTTATTCAGTCCTTGATGTAAAGATACTGGATATCTTCCGTGTTTTGATGAAAACGTTTTGGCAATTTCATTTCTGCTTTTCCTCCTCATTTCGTGAGTTACTACTTAAATCTTCGAGATAAATAAAGGTGTATGTCATCTACAGGGGAGTGAAGTCACAGAGGGAATGTTCTCTGTTTGCGTATTACCGACATTTCTCTCCCTTGCGATGTAAGTACTAACGTTGTCTGAGTGGTGATTATTTTACGTGCAAGTCATGCTCCAGTACATTATTAATCCATGGCTTTTAGAAGTCACGGAGGAAATCTTCTCTATTTATGTCTCGCCATCATTTTTCTTCATTGCGATACAAGTAGAAACTTGGATTGGCAACTATTATGTGCACAATCTATTCACAAATGCATGTTTTTAATCCATGGATTTTATTGTACGGTTCGTTGACTAGATTAGCAATTAGATAAAGTTCCCTTTAAGTCCTTGGTCAAGAGAGTTCTGAGGTCCTTGGTTACGCATTTAAACTGTTAAACATACGATGCTGTTGTTAAAGTTAGAGAGCTAGCAGAATTTCATGGGAACTGTTATATCAAATACTTTTATACTGCTGACTGTGTTGTGCATTGCTAGATTATATCCATCAGACATTCTTGAAGCTGCGATGAATCAAACACATTCAAAAATGACTTTAAGTTGCAAACATGTGATTCTGGATGAATAAAGAATCTCTGTAGGAATTCCCTGTGTGTACTATTTGTAGGCTAGTCCAGTTTATGAGGATTGAAATTTGTCGAACAAGTTGCGTGTTTTGTATTCCTTTAGACAGATGCAAGCATGACGTTCTAGGCGGTGTGTGTGTGTGTGTGTGTGTGTTCTGCCAGGTTTGCCGATGACGCAGAGAGAGAGAGAGAGAGAGAGAGAGAGAGAGAGAGAGAGCACGGTTTTTAAGGTGCTTTCAGATGTACCACGTCAGTTACTGTTATAATTTTTATTGTTGTCGCTATTTCCATCTAGAATAAAAAAACAGTTTTGAGAGTTCCACCGTTTACACGCAAAAACATTTCCGTGTTTATGTCATTATCAAGAATCACGAAACAGCCTAAAGTTGCATTTGATTTACTAAGGAGATTGTTAACATCCACCAGAAACGAAAAAAAAAACCCCCCAAACAAACAAACAAACAAAAAAAAACCTAACAAACTCAAAACAACAACAACAACAAAACAAAACAACAACAACAACAACAAACAAACGAAAAAAAACATCTCCACACAGTGTACAAGGGGATAATGCATCTGTACATTTCTCATCGAAAACATGACTGACATGTGATGATTTGAAATTGATCTTAGGTTACAGTTGGTGCTTGATAGACGGAACAAAAAGTTGAACACTATTTTATCCATATGTTACAGAGAAAAGAAGCACACATTCTAAGGTGATCAGATCATTTCATACAGTTCTGAGGAAGCAGGGTGGCAGACAGAAATAAACATGTGATTATATATTGAGGAAAGGTTAACCGTATATAAAGATATGCTACTAAAATGTGACAGGGTAAGACTTCGTCATTCGTGGTAAATCAAGGAAATGAAACGAATCAAAGGTAGCACAGTCAGCAGTCTCACTTGTTCCAGAACTAGCAGTCGTCAAATGATCTCAACACTAGCAGTTGTGTGTGTGTGTGTGTGTGTGTGTGTGTGTGTGTGTGTGTGTGTGTGTGTGCGTGCGTGCGTGCGCGCATGTGTGCGTGTGTGGTCCCCCCCCCCCCCCCCCCCCCCCCCCCCCCCCACACACTTTATTTTTTTAAACTTGTTTGAAAACTGATTAATTTGGCGCGCGCATCTGAAGTGGCCGATTTACAAAAAAAAAAAAAAAACAAAAAAAAAAAAAAAAAAAAAAAAAAAAAAAAAAGGCAATTTGAAACAGAAGTAGAATAACAAACTTTTATTGTCCATTTTCTTCATACGCTCAGCTGAATCGTTCAAACATAACATGCTTGAATATTTGATTGCCGCTTATTTATTTAGCAATAACACGAATGTCATTCTTTTGATCTATTTTCTTCGTTTCATTTATCATTATCATAAATAAAAAAAAGAAGTATCTTCAGTGCGCATGTACTGGCATCATTTCCATTTCACTTATCATGGAGCCACACACACGTTCATTCATCTATAGTCCCTATGCTAGCAGTCCACGCGAGACAACCAATATAAGGTCGCCACTAGGCAACGTGCAAGAGGAGACCCGCACTACGGCTGAATCTTTCCGTTGATGTTGAAGGATGACTGATCTGATCCCAGCTGGACTCCAGGCACAACTGAAGAGCAGCAGGCTACTTGCTTTGGTGTGCAGGGCCGCCTTCATTGAGTGTCCACCCCCCGGAGGGAGATCAGTTTTAGTCCGGATAAACATGGTAAGATAATATATGATTTTCATACATACTCGCCACATACAAGAATTTAGAGAGAACGAGTCGAGAATTACGTCATCACAAAAAGGAGAGTGACGAGGGATACATGACGTCATGAGATCTATTCATGACATCAGTGGGAAACTGAATGATGCAGATGAAGCTTTGCCGCTCAGATTTCATCTGAGACCATGATATGACCATGCTGTATTGAACGCATTATTCCCTCACCATAATATCTCCTGAGTTCCACTAGGGTGTGAAAGAGAAGAGACACCGAGAGTGGTACCCAGGGAAATGTGAACAACGTTCTTACAGAGACGACTGGAAATAGAGTGTGAAACAAGGCAATGTGGTTCCAGTTTCCATTTTTGTACCCCCAGTTCTTATGGAACAGGGAGTTGTTTAGAATGGGAACGAAGAAATGCTGTCTGTGTGTCTGTCTATCTGTCCGTCCGTGGTCAAAATGTGTTCCACTCGCTCCAGACAAAACTAATGGGCCGATCTTTCTGAAAATTTGTAGGTGCATTCATTATTGGTGATGAATGATGCCCAATCTTTTATTTTACCGGTGAACCCGTTACTAACGGCTGTAACGGCCCATAACGTTTTTGTCCTTTATAGCATATCTCAGAAAAGTGCTAGGCCGATCTTTCTGAAAATGTGTAGGTATGTTCACTATGGGTCACGGATGATGCCCGATGTTTTATGTTACCGTTATATCCGTTACTAATGGTTATAACGGCCCATAACGGTTTTTTGTTCTTTACGGAATATCTCAGAAAGTACTTGGCCGATCTTTCTGAAAATGTGTAGGTATGTTTCATTATGGGTCTCAGCCGATGGCCGAAGTTTTCCCAGAATAGCCGATACTAACGGCTATAACGGCCCAAAACGGGTTTTTGTTCTTTATGGAATATCTCACGCGTATTCAAGATAAACTGGGAGTACCTGTATATGCTTTGCATCTTGTTTGCTATCCATGCCCACACGACATCTGTCGACAGGATCTTGCAGTGTTAGACATATATATGGCTCCGATGGGGTTCGAAGCAGTAAACCTAAGCGGCAGCTGCTGCCATGGAGCCAATGTGCATAGTGCTTTTGATCCATTGTGAATGGTAGATACATGGACATTAGGTTATGGGGTGGTTTCCTTCATGTGAAGATTGTCCCCTTTTGAAGAACGCACACACGCACACACACACACACACACACACACACACACACACACACACACACACACACACACTCACTCACACATACACACACACACACGCGCGCGCGCGCGCATTGTTCATCTATCACTCGTGCAGACTGCTTCCTATGTGTGACACAACACTAAATCATATGTAACACATCACACATTTTTCACACTACATCACACGTCATACTCCTGATGCATATCACATTGCATCGCACATAGGACACTACACATATTCAAACTCAGTAAACGACATGAACTGTGTCTGACAACGTCGCACATGCCGCACGGCATTATACGTGACACACAAAATCACAC
>JADBJO010007125.1:92553-100053 GCA_016801955.1 Conus betulinus
AATGTACATGTTTGAAATACTGACTTCATCGTCATGTGAGTATGCTTACAACCTCTCAGTGTTGATGTAATGGTGGTAAAAAAACCAACCCAAACCGAACCAACCAACCAACCAACCAACCAACCAACCAACCAACCAACCAGCCAACCAACCAACCACCAGCCAACCAGCCAACCAGCCAACCAACCAACTAAACACTAGAGGAGATTACGTACACATCCATAGCTGTGTTATCACACATGAACATTTTATATCGAAAAACATACTTACGAAACGCAGCATGTTTTGACTCGACCAACGTCCCAAATTCGCTGAATTTTTCATAAAATATCATTGATGGCCTCAGAGAGAGAGAGAGAGAGAGAGAGAGAGAGAGAGAGAGAGAGAGAGAGAGAGAGAGAGAGAGAGAGAGAGATGATGATGATGATGTTGATGATGATGATAATCTTTATTTCCAAGGGTAACAGATAAGCAAACACGTGCTTTTTTTTCATCCGGCCCTTGCCCCGTTAAGGGATTTGACAGTATTAAGAGAGAGAGAGAGAGAGAGAGAGAGAGAGAGAGAGAGAGAGAGAGAGAGAGAGAGAGTTATGAAAATAAAAGAGCTGCATGTGTGCATTTATGTAAATACGAATGAGGACGAAAAAAAAAATCAGACAAAGAGAAACAACATACCATGTCACGACATTCACCCCATTGGGTCTATATTCCATCTCCATCTGGTGAATGGTAACAAGTGGCTTTGAGAGAGAGTGATTAGTGAGTTTGTGGTGGTGACTGGTGGGTTTCCGATGGTGGCTAGTGGCTTTGTGATGGTGACTAGTGGCTTTGTGATGGTGACTAGTGGCTTTGTGATGGTGGCTTTGTGATGGTGGCTAGTGGCTTTGTGATGGTGGCTAGTGGCTTTGTGGTGGTGACTGGTGGGTTTCCGATGGTGGCTAGTGGCTTTGTGATGGTGGCTAGTGGCTTTGTGATGGTGGCTAGTGGCTTTGTGATTGCGACTAGTGGCTTTGTGATTATGACTGGTGGCTTTGTGATTATGACTGGTGGCTTGGTGATCATGACTGGTGGCTTGGTGATTGTGACTGGTGGCTTGGTGATTGTGACTGGTGGCTTGGTGATGGTGACTAGTGGCTTTGTGATGGTGACCAGTGGCTTTGTGACTGTGAGTGATGGTTGGAAGTGCTTGCCGGCCTACTGTCCTCTCATTCCCATGCCGCCCCAGATCTCCGGCAGCATCCCAGCTGACGCTGTTTCATCAATGACCATCACAGCGCTGTCAGTTACCATCACAGTGCTGTCAGTCACCATCACAGCGCTGTCAGTCACCATCACAGCGCTGTCAGTCACCATCACATCACAGCGCTGTCAGTCACCATCACAGCGCTGTCAGTCACCTTCACAGTGCTGTCAGTCACCATCACAGTGCTGTCAGTCACCACCATCACAGTGCTGTCAGTCACCATCACAGTGCTGTCAGTCACCATCACAGCGCTGTCAGTCACCATCACAGTGCTGTCAGTCACCATCATAACGCTGTCAATAACCATCATAACGCTGTCAGTCACATCACAGTGCTGTCAGTCACCATCACAGTGCTGTCAGTCACCATCAGAGTGCTGTCAGTCACCATCACAGTGCTGTCAGTCACCATCATAAACGCTGTCATCACCATCATAACGCTGTCAGTCACCATCACAGTGCTGTCAGTCACCATCACAGTGCTGTCAGTCACCATCACAGTGCTGTCAGTCACCATCATAACGCTGTCAGTCACCATCACAGTGCTGTCAGTCGCCATCACAGTGCAGTTAATCACCATCACAGTGCTTTCAGTCACCATCACAGTGCTTTCAGTCACCATCACAGTGCTGTCAGTCACCATCACAGTGTTGTCAGTCACCACAATAGCTCTGATAGTCACCATCATAGCTCTGTCAGTCACCATCACAGTGCTGTCAGTCACCACAATAGCTCTGATAGTCACCATGATAGCTCTTCAGTTCCAACACAGCTGTGATTTGTTCACCAGTCACCGTCATAGCTGTCTTCTGTATACAGTGACCACCACTGCTGTTCTCTCTCCACCACCACATCATGTGGATGTCAGTCACCATGACGGCTGTTCTCTCTTCACCACATCACGTGGATGTCAGTCACCATGACGGCTGTCTCTCCTCACCACATCACGTGGATGTCAGTCACCATGACGGCTTTTCCCAGTTCACCACATCGCGAGGCTGTCAGTCACCATGATGACTGTTCTCTCTTCACCACATCACAGGGCTGTCAGTCACCATCACGGCTGTTCTCTCTTCACCACATCACAGGACTGTCAGTCACCATGACAGCTGTACTCTCTTCACCACACATCACAGGGCTGTCAGTCACCGTGACGGCTGTTCTCTCTTCACCACATCACAGGGCTGTCAGTCACCATCACGGCTGTTCTCTCATCACCACATCACGTGGCTGTCAGTCACCATCACGGCTGTTCTGTCTTCACCACATCACAGGGCTGTCAGTCACAATGACGGCTGTTCTCTCTTCACCACATCACAGGGCTGTCAGTCACCATGACGGCTGTTCTCTCTTCACCACATCACGTGGCTGTAAGTCAACATGACGGCTGTTCTCTCTTCACTACATCGCGTGGATATCAGTCACCATGACGACTGTTCTCTGTTCACATCACGTGGATGTCAGTCACCATGACGGGCTGTTTCTCTCTTCACCAACCTCCACCGTTACTGCGGTATGTTAAGCAGCCACTCGCCACTGCTGTTCTCTAATTGCCATTCCTCATCACAGCGTTCTCACTCACCATCGCAAGCTGTTTTTGTTTGCCAGTCACCAATAAAGCGATGTCACACATCAATACAGCTTCGTTTTTTTTTTTTTTTTTCTGTTCACAAGTCACCATGGCAACATTTTCATCCACCATTTCAGGTGAATCTTAGACACCAGGCAGCATCACAGCGTTGTCAGTCACCACCATAGTTGCTTTCTGTTCACAAGTCTTCGTCACAGCTGTTGTATGTTCACCTTTCACCGTCACAGCGCTGTCGGTCACCACGGCTGCTGTATATCCACCATTCTCTACCACAGCGCTGTCGGTCACCACGGCTGTTGTGTGTTTCACCATTCACCATTACAGCGCTGTTGGTCACCACGGCTGTTGTATGCCCACCATTCACATTAACAGCGATGTTGTTAATCATCACATCTGTTCTGTGTTCATAAGTCTCTGTTCCAATGCTATCAGTCACCATCGCAAGGTGACTGCTATTCACAAGTCAGCGTCAAAGCTATGCTCTTTTCACTTTCACCAGTCATCATCACAGCGATGTCACATGTCATCACAGTGTTTTTCTGTTCATTAGTCACCATGACAGCCTGTTGTGTGTTCACCTTTTACCACTGCATCGCCCTCAGTCATCTTCACAGCTGTTCTGTGGCCACAGGTTATCATCTCAATGGCACCATCAGTCTCTTTCACATATGTGTTCTGTTTTCACCAATCATCATCAACTTTTTCACCAGTCACTATTACAGGGTAGTCAGTCACATCAACGTTGTTCTCGGTTCACCAGCCATTATTACAGCTTTTTTTTCATCTATCAATCACCATCACAGTGTTCCAGATACCATCAGCGTTGTCAAGTTTCTTCAGTGATGAACACGGAGCTGAAAATCATCATCACATCTGTTCTCTGTGGACACGTCACCATCACAGCGCTGTCAATCACTGTCACGGTTGTTCTTTGTTCAGCAGTAGACAACACAGCGAGGGTTCTTCATCATGACAGCGGCTCTCTGTCCACCACTCCCCGTTAGGTCGCTGCCAGTTGCCACCACTGTTGTCTTATAGTCACCAGTAAACAGAAACCTCAAGACACAGCGCTGACATCCTCCATGACAGTTTACTCTCTGTTTACCATCATGGCGATGTCTGTCACCATCACAGCGGCTCTCTGTTTACCAGACACAACGAAAGAAAGAGCTGTCCTTGTCACCATCACCGTTGTTTTCAATTTAACAGTCTCTAACACAACGCCCTCAGTCGCCATCGCAGCCGTTGTACGTTTACCAGTCACCAACACAGCGCTGGCAGTGACCATCATCGTTGTTCTCTGCTCACCAGTCACCATGGTTATTGTTCTCTGTACACCAGTCACCATCACCATTGTTCTCTGCTCAACAGTCACCATCATCATTGTTCTCTCTACACCAGTCACCATCGTCATTGTTCTCTGTATACCAGTCACCATTGTCATTGTTCTCTGCTCACCAGTCACCATCACCATTGTTCTCTGCTCACCAGTCACCATCGTCATTGTTCTCTATTCACCAGTCATAAACACAGCGCCGGAAGTCACCATCACAGTTCTTTTGTGTTTACCAGACACCAAGACAACGCTGTCCTTCACTATCAATTCCGTTTCTCTATTCACCAGTTGCCATGGCAATATCTCCTAATCTTATAATCCCTTAAATCTCTTACTTGGGACAGAATGACAGTCTACCAATCATACCAGGTTTCAAAGAATGTCCTACAGTCAAAGTCAGTTTTTTTTTAAACGTTTCTAGTTTGTTTGTTTTTATGCTACATTTTGGTGTTGCATTGAAAAAGACAGTGTTATGTTTACGTTATCAATTTGAAACGATCTCTTCTCTAAACTTCACCACAAAGACAACACTAACAATTCCGTTGAAAAAATAAGACAAAAGCTTAAAGAATGACTGATGATCTCTCTCTCTCTCTCTCTCTCTCTCTCTCTCTCTCTCTCTCTCTCTTTCTCTCTCTCTGTGTCTTTGTCACACATACACACACACACACACACACACACACACACACACACACACACACACACACACACACACACACACACACACACACACACACACACCTGTCTAAGATCACTGTTAGGTGGATAGACGTTAAATTAAAGAACGAACACACACACACACACACACACATATCCTTTGTCTCTGTCTGTGTCTCTGTCTCTCTCTCTGTTCTTCGTCTCTGCCTGTCTGTCAGTCTGTCTGTCTACCTGTCTGCCTGTCTGTCTGTCTGTCTATCTGTTTCCCTTTCCCTCTCTCTCTCATACACACTCACACATATACACAGTCTCTGTCTCTCTGTCATTATATGCGTCTGTGTGTCAGAGTCTCTCTCATGCACAAACACACACACTGCCTGTGTCTGTCTGTCTCTCTCCGTCTATCTGTCTGTCTGTCAGTCTGTCTGTCTCTTTCTCTCTCTTAGTGTGTGTGTGTGTGTGTGTGTGTGTGTGTGTGTGTGTGTGTGTGTGTGTGTGTGTGTGTGTGTGTGTGTGTGTCCCCCCTCTCTCTCTCTCTCTCTGTCTCTGTCATATTAACGCACATGTTTGTGTCGGGAAGCGTGGCCTTTTAACGTCAACTTTCCCGCAGTTGGTATGTATATGCTTTTTGTATGTGTGTGCTGACAGAAGCCTAGGAACATGCACAGCCATTAGCCCCGAAAATAAATAAATAAATAATAATGATAAAAAGAAAACAGAAACATGGTGGTCCAAATGACATAAAACCCGCTTTGTTCCAGTTGGGCAGAAACGCTATGATAACATTTCTGAGAGAAGTCCAACACAAAAACACAGAGGTGAAGGAGCGACAGAACCACGACATCACCATGGTCACGGGACATTTTTTTTTTTTGGCAGGATGACAACGAACATGCGTTACAGACATATTGTGTCCATGCACGCCCAGACATGTCCTCCCGGCAGCGGGGTGGGGGAGGGATGCACGATGATGACAGGATGAGACGGCTCATCGAGGGGCCGACAGCGATGGCAGCAGCGGGATGGGGAGGGATGCACGATGATGACAGGATGAGACGGCTCATCGAGGGGCCGACAGCGATGGCAGCAGCGGGATGGGGGAGGGATGCACGATGATGACAGGATGAGACGGCTCATCTTGGGGCCGACAGCGATGGCAGCAGCGGGATGGGGGGAGGGATGCACGATGATGACAGGATGAGACGGCTCATCGAGGGGCCGACAGCGATGGCAGCAGCGGGATGGGGGAGGGATGCACGATGATGACAGGATGAGACGGCTCATCGAGGGGCCGACAGCGATGGCAGCAGCGGGATGGGGGAGGGATGCACGATGATGACAGGATGAGACGGCTCATCGAGGGGCCGACAGCGATGGCAGCAGCGGGATGGGGGAGGGATGCACGATGATGACAGGATGAGACGGCTCATCGAGGGGCCGACAGCGATGGCAGCAGCGGGATGGGGGAGGGATGCACGATGATGACAGGATGAGACGGCTCATCGAGGGGCCGACAGCGATGGCAGCAGCGGGATGGGGGAGGGATGCACGATGATGACAGGATGAGACGGCTCATCGAGGGGCCGACAGCGATGGCAGCAGCGGGATGGGGGAGGGATGCACGATGATGACAGGATGAGACGGCTCATCGAGGGCCGACAGCGATGGCAGCAGCGGGATGGGGGAGGGATGCACGATGATGACAGGATGAGACGGCTCATCGAGGGGCCGACAGCGATGGCAGCAGCGGGATGGGGGAGGGATGCACGATGATGACAGGATGAGACGGCTCACCGCTCACCGAGGGGCCGACAGCGATGGCAGCAGCGGGATGGGGGAGGGATGCACGATGATGACAGGATGAGACGGCTCACGAGGGGCCGGCCGACAGCGATGGCAGCAGCGGGATGGGGAAGAAGAAGCGACAGCAGCACACAACACGAACAGCAGCAACACGAACAGCAGCAACACGAACAGCAGCAAACACGAACAGCAGGAACACGAACAGCAGCAACACGAACAGCAGCAACACGAACAGCAGCAACACGAACAGCAGGAACACGAACAGCAGCAAAGCTATCAGCAACAGTGTTGATGAAAGTGGCTGGTCGTAACGTTCAGTAATGATGGTGATGATGACGACGACGACGATGATGATGATGATGATGATGACAATAATAATGATAACAGTATAATGATAATAATAATGATAACAATAACAACAACAATAATAGTAATAATAATGATAATAATTAATAATATCAACAACACCAACAGCAATAATAATGATACTACTACTACTACTACTACTACTACTGATAATAATAATAATAATAATAATAATAATAATAATAATAATGATAAAATGATAATGATGATGATGATGATGATGATGGATGATGATGAGGAGGAGGAGGAGGGAGGAGGAGGAGGGGAGGATAATGATGATGATGATGATCATCATCATCATCGTCATCGTCATCCTTGTTATCATAACTGATTTTCATTATGCTATGGTTTGCACACGGTAGTAGCATGTTTTGCTGATCGGAGCAGTTACGCACAGAAACAAGTAAAACAAAGCAAGTAGAACAAAGTAAACAAAAGGACATCATGTCACCAGCGAACCTGAAAAGAAGACACTGAGACAAAGAAACAACACCACCAACTGTGC
>JADBJO010007125.1:117553-125053 GCA_016801955.1 Conus betulinus
AGGCAGATCTATTTGTATTTGCCTGCTCCGAGGCCCGAGAGAACCATCGAAGGCAGATCTATTTGTATTGTCTGCTCCGAGGCCTTTTGTATTGCCTGCTCCGAGGCCCTGAGAGAACCATCGAAGGCAGATCTATTTGTATTGTCTGCTCCGAGGCCTTTCGTCCGCTGAATCGAAAATCATCAGGGAGACACGGCTGGGTGTGTCTGTGCTCCTGGAGTCAAATAGAGACACACCACAGTCCATAATACCGTGGTGTTCTCACCATCAAGGGTTCAAAAAAGAATCCAACACAGCACCCTCAAAACAGCCAGCGAAGGGTAGTAAATGAAACCAAATGAAAGTGTGGAGAGGAAAAAAAGTGGCTGAAAAACTAAAGACATTATGCAAACAGTATACAATGTAGGGGACAGTCTTTGAGCCTACGCTTGATGATCCACCCAAGGATGCAAGGGAGATCAAAAGACAAAGACGGACGGAAAAAAAAAAAGTAACCTCAATTTAATCGAAACGAAATTGAAAATGAAACGAGGCAGGGAACAGTAAACAATAAACAAGTAGGGTAACCTTTGCTCCCATGGGAGGTGAGCAGAGAATGTTGGTTTGCTCCCCTTTGAACAAGAACAACACCACAAACAACAACAACAAACAACGACAAAATATATTATACAAACAAATATGGCTACGGCGTGATTGTTCAGATGAGTAGTAGAGGTTGGCTTGCTTCCCTTTGAAGAACACCAACAAAACAACAACAAATAAATAACAGACATAAACATGGCGAGGCTGTGATTACTCAGCTGAGAAGAGTATATTGGTTTGCTCCCCTTTGAACAACAACAACAACAACAACAAAAATAAATAACCCAATAAACATGGCGAGAATGTCGTTGTTTTGGTGAGCAGAGGATGCAGGTTTGCTCCACGATAAACAACATCAAACAATAACAAAACAGACAAGACGAATAAGTAAATGATTCAGCAAACAAACATGGAATAAACGCGCAAATGCTAATTATGGAAGGACTAAATTTTTAAAATCAATAATTAATCAATTAATTGATTAATAAAGAAATGTTGAGCAGAACAAATACTTAACAAATGTATAACCAAACAGGTCAATTATTTATAGATAAGCTAATAAACAAACATTGAATAAAAGAACAAATGATAACTAAATGAACAATAAGTCAAGACGTCAATGAACCACAAGATAAAAAAAAAGTGAAAAAAACTTTTGGAAGAAAATGAGACCAATGATGGATAAACGATCAATAGACCAAAGATTAATCTGCTTCAGTGAATAAGTTATGATGATGATCATGATAATGATGATGATGGTGATGATGGCGATGATAATGATGATGACGACGACGACGTCGTCGACGACGACGACGATGATGGTGATGATGATGATGATGATGATGATGATGACGATGATGATGATGATGATGATGGTCATGGTGGTGGTAATGGTAGTGGTGATGGTGATTTTGACGATGATGATGACGATGAAGATAATGACCACTGTTATGATAATGATGATGATGACGATGATGATGACGATGATGATGATGATGGTGGTGGTGGCGACGATAATGACGACAACGATGATGATTTTCATTGCTTTCTTGTGCCTAGGCACACCAGCAACAGACTCATTTCTTGATCAGCCGACTGACTGACAGACTGGCCGACCGAAAGTATAGACTGAGGATCTGCCACGAGAATAGGCGAATCATGTGGTTGCTTGTAGTAACAGGATGAATAAGTATGGAACAAATGTGGTTATAAACAAATGACTAGGAGGAAGGAATAGGGAGGCTGATGGGAGGAGTGATTTTGAAACGTCTGTTGGAGACAAAGAACAGGGAGTGGAAAATGTGGGGGTGAGGGGAGGAGGGTGTCACGTGAACTGGGAAGGGAGAGGGAAGTGGCGGTGGGCGTGTGCGTAGGCTTAGGCGTAGGCGGTGGGCGTGTGCGTAGACAGGGATCCCAGCCGTTGTGATATTGTAATGTGTCTGGTTCGGAGCCTTGCATGCAAGAGATCTTCTCGCTTCCGAGAGAAATGGCTTCGCCACTGTGGGTCACGGCTCCACTTAACGAAAGAATCAATGGCTGGATCTATGGATGGACAGCGGACACCTAGCCGGTCGAAGAATAAGTGGACAAACACACGAACGAGACAAGATCGTTTTAAAACAACAACAACAACAACAACAGCAACAACGACAACAACAAAAACAACAACTAAAACAACGACGACAACAACAACAACAAACAGCGAAATCAACGAAAAAAACAACTATGACGACGACGACGACTACGACGACGATGACCGCCACCACACCACCTCCACCACCACCACTACCAAAGCAATTCGCAACCAGATAACTAACGATATGAGCAGAAACATGTAATTTGTTGAGTGGAATCTAACGCCGAGAGGACGTTTGCCTTGTGGACTTTCGGCGAAGAGGGAAAACACACACACACACACACACACACATGCGCACACACACGCACACACACAGTTGCCACAGTAACTACCGAATACAAACAGACGGCTTATCTGGAGCAACGCACTGACACAGACTGGAGACGAGCACTAACTAGATTACGAATAAGCGCCCATGAACTCGAAATTGAGAGGGGCTGTTATACCAACACTGACAGAGAAGACAGTACGCACGACATGACACGTCGTTGAGGACGAACTACATTTCCTCGATGACTGCAAATTATTTGACCAACAACGTTTTGACCTGATGACAAGGATCACAAAAACAAATTTTCCACCACAGACTAACATGACAAACCCTCGGAGCTCATGTTATTGGAATGCTTCCAACCTGTACTTGCCCAGTATATCCTGTTGTGTGTTTTCTTCGGAGGCAGAAAATTTAATCGGACCCTGACACATGTTTTTTTCCTATTCTTTTTCATAGCCTCTGTTTATGTATTGTAACTGGTATGTACTCTTGCAGCTTTAGAATATTGCATTTAATAAGAATTGATAAAGAGTAATAAGTTTAAATTGTAACATACGAATTATGACACTTTTGTATGATCTTGACAGCTCTAGTCAAACATTGTATGTAAATATATTGAATATGTGTGTATTGTTGATGTAACATGTGTATTGAATGGAAATATAACCTTCGTTGCAAGGGACAAAAAAAAAAAACTGATCTGACTCTGGAAGTTGAAGCTGGTAAACACCAGCACGTGACTGCATATTGTGATCAGTCCTTGACCCAGTCTGCAACACTGAGAGACCCCACAGAGGATACTTCGACAGTGCCAGACTACACATCTCATGTGACGAAAACGAGGACAATCTCAAAGGTCCAGTGGATTATTCAAAACAACAACCACCAACTTCTGGCCTGTCGTATGAGACATGCAGGGAAATACTCAATTGTGAACGAGAAACACCAGAAATGGACAGACTGTGACACGGCATCAGACGGAAGGACGACTCCACAGCTGGTGAGGAGGAAACTCCTGACTGACACAGCACTGCCATCTGCAACTACCGCAATGGACTGTGGAACCATTTCCCCGAATCCCCCCCCCCCCCCCCCTCCTGTGACCACATTGACAGAACCGGGTTTGTCATATCCAATCAACACAATACCACGATCTGGATTCCATGTCCCGAAGACTATGTCCATTACTATCATCTGAAAGATCATTCGTGTTCATTTCTGTTTCAATATCTGCCCCCACCCCTCCCCTCCCGCCATAGACTATGTTGTGTCAATGGGCCGAAATCCTGACACATTAAATCATTCGTATTCTCCCGCTTTGACGTTGTCTCTGTGTGTCTGTGCGTCTGTCTGTCTGTTCCCTCTTTCTACGTTTATCTATCTATCTATCTATCTATCTATCTATCTATCTATCTATCTATCTATCTATCTATCTACTATCCATCTATCTATCTATCTATCTATCTATCTATCTATATCTATCTATCTATCTATCTATCTATCTATCTTGAATGACTGCATTTAAATTACTTGGACTTCTATTGTCAAATGGCTTCTAGATTTACTCTCAGACGAAAGAAAAGCAAAACAAAACACAGAACACACAGACATACGAATGAAAGTACAGAACAAATAAAAGAAAAACCCAATGCACAGCTGATAATTAAAGGCAGGCAGGAACGCAAATCGTAAAAAGTGGCTGGCTCTAGACGAATGTCCCACGGATACAAAAGAGCCCGTCAACAAGTTAAGAGAAAGAGACATTCAAATATTGCTTGCACTCGATTACACCACATTCGAATGACCTTTTAACCGAACGACCGACAAACAACAAAAGAAATAAAGATCAACAACCCTAGTTCGTTAATATGTAAATAACATTCGAACAAAGAACAAACAAGCAAACAGACAAACAGACAAACAGACAAACACACACACAGACACACACACCACACACACACACACACACACACACACACACACACACACACGCGCGCGCGCGCGCGCGCGCGCACGCACGCACACACACACACACACACACACACACACACACACACACACACACACACACACACACACACACACACAGAGGGGCGCGGCATGTACCTTTAACCTGGACTGACGCTTGAGGGATTTGACGAGACTGATACAGATGGCGATCATGAAGAAGATGATGATAATGGAAGGCAGAGCCAGGGTGATGATCATGTCCACATACACCAAGATCTGAAAAACAGACGACGATGTACCAACGTCAAGTTATTATAATATCATTGTCATCAGAAGAAATCACTAGCTTCAGCCCTGATAACTAATGACTTAATGAGTTCTGGAATTTGTACAATGTGACAGACAGACAGACAGACAGACAGACACACACACACACACACACACACACACACACACACACACACACACACACACACACACACACACACACACACACACACACACACACACGAAGGCCCATGGTCAAACGATCAGAGGGTCTGCCCGCGGAGAGGAGGGTCGTGAGTTAGAACCACTCGAGGAATCAGATTCTTTTCCATCCACTGGAAAGCCCTTTTTGGTTCAGCCAGCAGTAAATGGGTTCTTGAGTCGGTCCAGGCAGGGCCAAATGCGATAGAAGAAGAGGCATAAGCCACCGCCTAATTATCCTGTCGTGCAAACGTTACAGTGAATCTCTGACTGTTCGCTGCCCCCAGTGCCAAAGGGCATGGGACGTTTAACCATCAACTTTGCTTACATACAGACAGGTCGATTGGAGGCATAGTCTTTTAACCCAAACTGCGTAGTCTACTTTTTTTTTTTTTTTTTTCCATTTTGAGCTAGATTTGTAGCCCTGTCAGGGCCTACATACTCAGCTAGGTGATAAAAAGCATTTCTACTGATTGTATATACTCAGTTTGCTGTTCCATCTTCCCATTTCAAAAAAAAAAAAGAAAAAAAAATCTCACACCAGTGTATGACAGTAGCTGTGAGAAAAAAAAGAAATGTATGATGAACTGGGAGGAGGAGGAGGAGGAGGAAAAGGAGGAGGAGGTCAGTTTTCTGTTCCATCATCCCATCTTTTAAAAACTCTTACACCTTTCTATGGCAGTAGCTGTGCAAATTCTGAGATGAGATGTATGATGGAGTGGGAGAAGAAGAAGAAGAAGAAGAATAAGAATAAGAAGAAAGAAGAAGAAGAAGAAGAAGAAGAAGAAGAAGAAGAAGAAGAGAAGAGAAGAGGAAAGAGACAACAACGACGACGACGATGATTATGATGATAACAGACACAACGATTACCACGACGACAATACGAGCACACAGTCCTATCAAAAGGAGACACGTGGAGTCATACCTGAAAGGCGCGCATGAACTCGTTCTTGTTGCCACACCTCTGTTGGCCATGGTGACTCACCACGTGTGTCATCCACAGAGGGAACTGGTACATAGCTACACCCAGCAACACCAGCCCCAGAAGCACCTGGCGAGCCTGGAATCAGCGTCATAATGATGATGACGATGTTGATGGTCGTGGTGGCGGTGGTGGTGGTGGTGGTGATGATGAAGATGATGATGGTGATGGTGATGATGATGATGATGATGATGATGATGATGATGAAAACAACAACAACAACAACAACAACAACTACTACTACTACTACTACTACTACTACTACTACTACTACTACTACTACTACTACTACTACTACTACTACTACCATTAGTAAACATCCAAATTCTAGCTGTACAGAAAAGGAACATTAAATGGATGGAATATTCTTACCCAAGTCTCACGAATGATAACAATGATGATAATAATGGTAATAATTATATTATAATGATAATAGTAACAGCAACAAAACAACAACAGCAACAACAAAAACAAACAACTACTGTTGTTAGTACCTCTTGTATTACTACAACTACAATTCCAACAACAACTCCTCCTCCTCCTCCTCCTCCTCCCCTACTATGCTACTACTGCTACTGCTACTACTACTACTACTACTACTACTACTACTACTACTACTACTACGAAATCATGATCATCATCAAACAATAGCAACAACAACAGCAACAACAAGAACAAGAACAACAACAACAAGAACAAGAACTGCTACTACAGCCGCAACAACTGTTGCTGCTACTACTACTACCACCACCACCACACCACCACCACCACCACCACCACCCACCACACTACTACTACTACTACTACTGCTACTACTACTACTACTACTACTACTACTGTTGTTGTTGCGGCTGCTTTTGCTGCTCCTGCTACTACTGCTACCACTATTATAACTACAACCATAGCTGCTACTGCTGCTTCTGCTGCTGTTGTTGCTACTACTACTACTATTACTAGTGCTATTACTACTGCTGCTTCTACTGTTAATACTTTTGAAATCTACCCACCTTCTGTACCGTACAGTAGCGAGAGACAGAGAAGGGATGGCAGATTCGGATGTAGTTCTCCAGAGTGATGCAAACCACCAACCAGACCGACAAGAACCCGAAGACGTAGCTGCAGAACACCACCACCTGCAACACATGTTAACAGCATGGCTACAGAACACCACCACCACCCGCAACACATGTAACAGCATGGCTACAGAACACCACCACCTGCAACACATGTAACAGCATGGCTACAGAACACCACCACCACCTGCAACACATGTAACAGCATGGCTACAGAACACCACCACCACCTGCAACACATGTAACAGCATGGCTACAGAACACGACCACCACCTGTAACACATGTAACAGCATAGCGACAGAACACCACCACCACCTGCAACACATGTAACAGCATGGCTACAGAACACCACCACCACCTGCAACACATGTAACAGCATGGCTACAGAACACACCACCTGCAACATATGTAACAGCATGACTACAGAACACCACCACCTGCAACACATGTAACAGCATGGCTACAGAACACCACCACCTGCCACATGTAACAGCATGGCTACAGAACACCACCACCTGCAACTTATGTAACAGC
>JADBJO010007125.1:130053-132553 GCA_016801955.1 Conus betulinus
GAGAGAGAGAGAGAGAGAGAGAGAGAGAGAGAGAGAGAGAGAGAGAGAGAGAACGAAACGAACGAACGAACGAACGAACGAAATTTTATTTCACCAGGGTAATGAGATAAGCAATACAAATGCTTTTTTTTTTTTCCCACCAGCCCTGGGGCAAAAGGAAAGAAAAACAATTTAAAGATCAAATTAATGCATTTAAAGATCAAATTAATGCAAATACATATATAGGAGAACAAAGTATAAGAGATCTGGCACAGTTCAATACAAATTAGCTATTGTCCATAATATTGACAAACGAACGCAATAGAAAAACGCGTGAACATAGCGAACAAGGGGAAGGAAACGGGGAAGGAAAAGGCCAAGAGGTAGGTTTGGGGGTAAATGGAGAGAGAGAGAGAGAGAGAGAGAGAGAGAGAGAGAGAGAGAGAGAGAGAGAGAGAGAGAGAGACAGAGAGAGAGAGAGAGAGAGAGAGAGAGAGAGAGACAGAGAGAGAAGGCAGTCTGACGAACAGCCAGCCAGCCAGCCAACCAGCCAACCAGACAGACAGACAGACAAGCGATCAGGTCATTCGTTTTCCCCACATGCACCCCCTACACCACTACACCCTCTCTACTGTCCCCTCTCCCCACCCCACCCTTCCTTGTATTGCCATCTCTACCAACAGTATCTGTCCAGCTTCGTGCTGATCTTTACACCCGCTGTCATCCATGACCCTGTTTTGACAAACGTCACGTAAACAAGCAGGCCTTGGGGAATGAGCTTCCAGGACCCAATACATGAGTCAAATGATGACAAGGGAAGGGATGGTCTGCCCCCTTCACGGGTTACGTGATGAAGCATAGTGAGCGTCACATCTCAAAACTCCGATGATTCTCTCTCTCTCTCTCTCTCTCTCTCTCTCTCTCTCTCTCTCTCTCTCTCTCTCTCTCTCTCTCTCAGCATGTGCCCCGTGTCAACGAAAAAGAGAAAGAATAGGACATTGGCCGACGCCCATACGCACATTTAGATAGTTCTGAATTTAACATAACTTTCGCCTCACACAATGTTGAAAATTTAGCAGCTAAATTGTGCGAATCAGATTTGGTAAGTTTTGGGAAGTCTTTTGATGTATTTTGCGCTGTAGAGACATTTGCAACATTTCCTTTTGATGGCAGTATTCATTTTGAGAACTATTGTTGTTTTCAAACTCCTGCTGTTAAAGTGTCCGGGGGGGGGGGGGGGGGGGGGGGGGGGGGGGGGGGGGGGGACCATCAGGAGGGGTGGTAGTGCTGGTCAAAAAATCATGTATGCCTTTTGTATCGCAAATAGCCTGTAAACATGATAATATGATCTGCTTGAAATTTTCAAAATCGTTATTTGGATGTGTAAAGATATTCTATGTATTTTCGTATATGTACCTTCATACAAAAGCCCGTATTATGAAATGAAAACTGATGTGAAACTACTCGATATATTGCTTGAGGAATTCCTTGTTAGTGTTCTACAGAATGGGGTTGACATACACCTCATGATTATGGGGAGAATTAAATGCCCGCATTGGGCAGTGGAATCTGGAGTGTGATACTGACGAAAGGCGCTAACACCCAAATCTACAGGCAGTCTGAAGACCAGATAATAAATCAGTTTGGAAAGGTTCTGATTGATTTCTGCACGACTTTCCGGTGCTTACCATTAAATGGCAATGCCGCCGGTGACACGAATGGCAAATTTACTTTTGTAGCAGATCAAGGTAATAGCGTCATTGATTATGTTATTATGTCAGCTGACCTTTTTCTTTTCATCTCATCCCTTCTTTAAAGTCGACAGCCGGGTTGAATCCAATCACCTTCCTGTTTATCTTGTGTTACCTTGCAGATCTATAGTGCCACATAATCAGACAAAGAAAGGAATGAAAGATAAAGAAAAAGTGACCAAAATGAAATGGAATAATGAGAAGAAAGGAGATTACTTAGAAAAATATAAACAACAATCGTTCTCAAAGTATGTTTCAACTAGCTCTCAGCCAGATAGAAATAAGCGTTGAATCAGCCCTTGAAATATTCATCCAGAATATTCTTCGTGCAGGGGAATGCATGAGACAAAGGATTAAATCAGGTCCACCAACTCCCACAAATAAATGGTATGACAAAGAATGTTTACACAAGGAAGAGAAAGGCACGTAAAGCTCTGGATATATACCGAAATTCTGGACTTGACCCAGACAAACACAATTACAGAAAACTAAGATCATACTATAAAACCCTGACTAAAGAAAGAAAAAAGTTGCACAAAAAGTCAGTCCAAGAAAGTCTTCTGAATAACAGGAAAAACAGCAGTAAATTTTGGGACACTATTCGAAAAGCTCGTTATATACCAAAAAAGACCCCGCCAAACATAGAACTTGACATGGAAAAAAAAAACATTTCGAAAACCGTTTTCAGTGAAAAATGCAGTGGATGTTCAGCCACAGGGGGACACAATACACCATCAAAGAGAAGAAAACGGTTGTCCCAGAGCTTGACA
>JADBJO010007126.1:0-5000 GCA_016801955.1 Conus betulinus
AAACTAGGACTCAAAGATCATCAAAATAAGTCAGGCATTGAACCTCACCACATCTCCATCAAAAGAGCAGAGACTTTTTTTGTAGCATCAAAAGTTTCTATAGCCAAAAGGCTGAAGGGTCAATGAACTGTTAGAGTTTCAAAGGCACAGCATAAAGGGAGGGGGAGACCATTCCTATCTGTTTGCCACTTCGGCATAGTGTGATGGAGGTTTTGTGACGAGTGACTCACCACAAGGCAACACACAATGTCAAAGTACATGCAGCAGGAGATATGTCAGACGGGACTTACTGGGGGCCAGAATAGCTCAGTGGTAGAGCGCCAGACTCAAAATCTTTGTGATCCTGGGGTTGCGGGTTTGAATCTCCGCCAGGCCATTTTGGTACAGAAGGATTTTTCCCTCAGAGTTAATATTGGTGCTGACTCCATTTCCCATACAGTCCTTCGAATGAGTCTATAAAACCGAGGGTTCCGTGAGTGAACGCACGCATCACATCTTGCACGCACGTAAAATCCCATTACCAACTTTCGGAAGAGAAGGCCAGTCTGGCCATGTGGTATGGATGACATGTTACACATAGCATGCACCCAGCATGAGAAATTGAAAGAAGTAAGAAAACTGAGTGAACGATATTGAACAATACTGACGGGATGACATGGGAAACGACTGAATGAAGCGCCAGCCGGCAGCTCTTCAGTTGGCACTACCCAGGTAGGCAGCCATTGTGTAAATGAGTGTGGATTGTAAAGAGCTTAGAGCTTGGTCTCTAAACGAGGATAGGCACTATACAAGTATTCATAATAATAATCATATCACAAAAATGACAGCGATGGTCCTTCAAATAAAGCTGTGACTGAATCTTCCACAGCATTATGAATCATCCCTTTACAGTATAACTTTTGTACTTTCTTCTGTAATGTGGCATGAATAGCACAATCAACAATGTTAACCCGGTGAATTTGATGCAAAAATCAGCCAATCCATGAGGACTGCTGGTGACAGACTTGAAGTGGATGACTTTGATGGTAGTCCATTTTCAACTCCATCGAACAAAATACCATATGATTATTTTGACTTTTGAAACATAACTAATCAGTGTAATAAGATTAACCAATCTCACTGTGCAAAATTTAAGTCATGGTCACATTTGGTAGTCTGGAAAAATCCATGAAAAGAGTCCAAAAGTGGGTGTCCCCAGGGGAATTTCTGTGCCCTAAGTAGAGTGTTAATGGAGCACCATGAATAGCCTGAGGGGTCTGTGTTGATAGTTTTTGCTCCCCCTTCTTCTTCTTCTGCGTACGCAGGCTGATACTCCTGTAGACACTCCCCTATATGGACAGGCAAGTATTAAACCCATCTAGCCTACAAAGGGAGTGGAGTTTTGTGTGCATGACTGTTTTTTATCCTGCCATTAAGGCAGCCATACTCCATCTTCCAGGAAGGTGCAAGCTATGTGTAACGTGTCATCCATTTCAACAGCCAAACTAGCCTTCTCTTCCAAAAGTGGGTGATGGGATTTTACGTGTGTGCAAGATTATGCGTGCGCTTACACATGGAACTCGCTTTATAGTCTCATTCGAAGGACTTTCACTTCCCTGAAATACATCAGGTGCCCATTTACTGCTAAAAACTTTCATATATATATATATATATATATATATATATATATATATATATATATATATATATATATATGTATGTATACACACACACACACATACATACATAAGGAGCGCCAGACTCGTAATCTTGACGGAAAGCAATAATAAGCCAAAATAGTAATACGAAATCAATATACTTGTTGTGTGTCTTTTTTAATCTGTGAGGAGGGAAAACGTGTATAGATTAGAGACTACAATATTCTAGAGTATTTTGTTGTATCAGCCAGGTGACACGAACTTTAACAGGCCCACTACATTCATGCAGGCACCTCCCTGTAGTGAAAGACACAGAAGTTGAACAGCTTTGAGCACTAAAACAGCAAGACACCAAACCTGGGCAGGGAAGTCACATCAGCTTGAACTTGCATTCTCTCACCTCATTTCCTTCCTCTGCTACACCACTGGCAACTGAGCAGTATCAAAATAGTAAGCTACAGGCAGACATCATGAACACTTTCTGCATTGTCACAGGCACTGGTGCATGCTACCAGAGGAAGAAAACTCACTGAAAACCCAAGTGAAAGCTGCTCTCCAAAATTTGCTGATGTGGAACCCAAGTAAAGGCTACACTCCAAATTTGCCGATTCAAGTTAAGTCTGCACTCAAAATTTGCTGGTGTGGAACCAAGTTGAGGCTGCACTCCAAACTTTGCTGGTGTGGAACCCAAGTGAACTCTGCACTCCAAAATTTGCTGGTGTCGGGGAAGACAGTGCAGTGGCCAGCAAAGGCGGCAACATACCCTCTTCCTTTGCAGTAACAAGTCAGCATCTCCATGTTTGATAAGGTCAGTCATCTGGAGCAGCTATGGATGGTTGTTCCTTGGTTGGTCAACACTGCTCCCACAGCCCAACAGGCCTTAAAGGAACTGCGATGATCCATGTCAACCAGTTGTCTCAACTCTGAGGCTTGTGGCTGAGAGCATGGGTTGCACCAAGTTCTTCCTAATCTGTTCAGCTATGTTGTCATCTTGTCATGAGAAACCATCCCTTCACAAATCAATGCTAGATAACAAGTAGATAGTAGTAAAAGTAGAAAACCAAAGGAGGTATAAGTCAGAGTTTATACAAAATGTCACCAAAAATATCGGCCATAGATTACCTAAGAAATTCTTGCATCATTCCTCATGTCAGGGTCTGAATAATGTCTGGTCTAACACCATTTCCAACAGGAAACTGAAAGGAACCAGCACAATGGACACACCACTGAGTGTAGCAGATGACCCAGGAGAAGTCACAACGTCAAAACTGCCTTTCCAAGAGCAGTCCTTTCTTTTTTTTTTTTTTCCGTGGAGTGTCCACAATCATCAAGTTGGTTATTCTGACATTTTTGTGTGTGTATGATGCGTTTTATCCCCCCATTAAGGCACCCAGACTCCAACTTTGGGGAAGGTGCATGCTATGTGTAATGTGTCATCCATACCATGGCTAAAGTGGCCTTCTCTTCTGAAAGTTGGTGATGGGATTTTACATATATGCAAGATGTTATGCATGCATTCACACACGGAACCTTGGTTATAGTTTCATTCAAATGACTGTATGGGAAATGGAGTTAGAACCAATGTTAACTCTGAGCGGAAAATCCCCCAGTATCAAAATGGCCCAGCAACGATTCGAACCCGCAACTCCAAGATTACAAGTCCGGCGCTCTAACAACTGAGCTATTCCAGCCCATGGCCCGTTGCAGGAACCAGATGATGAATGAACACAAGGAAGACCAAGAAAGTTGTGTCCCAAAACAGTAGAAAAAGAACAGAAAGAGAATGATTTATGGCTAGGAGAAGCCAGCAAAAGTTTGTGCAAGCCTTGCAGCCATGGGGATCTCTTACAGTGGCCCGTTGTGTCACAGCATGCATAGAGCTCTAAATGTATACATAAGAAAGGGAGAGGGAGAGGAGCTGACCTTGATGGTTCCATCCACCAGCCCAACAGCCAGGTGTTCACCTTCAGGTGAGTAACGACAGCACATAACATCTGTGGGGCATTCTCTGCACACACACACAAAACATTAAGTAAACAGAATGCACCACTTCAACAGATCCATCATATCAATATTTATATAAAACAAACAAGATTCATCATTTCCAAGGATTCATCACTTCAACATGAAACAAACTTGATCCACCATGTCAATACAAAACAGACAGGATTCACCATTTTAACATAAACATGATTCACCATTTCAAGCAACACACACAAAGAATCATATCAACAACAAAAAAGCAAACAAACAAATAGGATGCTTCAATACCAATCATAAACCACAATTTCAACACAAAATAAGCAGGGTTCATTTTATTAACATAACAAAAAAAAAAGGCTCATTATATCAACTTAAACAGGTCCCATAACGTTAACACAAAACACCCATCATATCAACATAGAACAAACATAATCCATCATATCAACATAAAACAAATGGTCACTCCTAGTGCTTTGCAAGAAATTGTTGTTTTTATCCATAGAGATGATCGTTGTGCCCACCTGTATACAGTCCTTCTATCAATTAGCAATAAATTCTGGTCTATGCCAAATAATTATTGTCAATATTCTACACCTTGAAGCATTTTTTTTTTCTGCATATGCTGGCTGCTGTTACTCATGCAGACACTCCCTGTATAGATAGGCCAGGATTAATCCCATCTTCCCAACAAAGGCAATGGACTTTTGTGTGTACGACCGTTTTTTTTTGT
This sequence comes from Conus betulinus, assembly GCA_016801955.1. Classification (NCBI taxonomy): domain Eukaryota; kingdom Metazoa; phylum Mollusca; class Gastropoda; order Neogastropoda; family Conidae; genus Conus; species Conus betulinus. The sequence goes on from JADBJO010007126.1 coordinate 4,351, forward strand.
GTTTTTTTTTTAATCGCCATAAAGGCAGCCATACTCCAACTTCAGGGAAGATGCATGCTATGTGTAACGTGTCATCCATACCAACAGCCAAACTGGCCTTCTCTTCTGAAAGTTGGTGATGGGATTTTACATGTGTGCAAGATGTTGTGCGTGTGTTCACACACGGAACCTCAGTTTATAGTCTCATTCAAAGGACTGTATGGGAAATACAAGTCAGAACCAATGTTAACTCCAAGGGAAAAATCCCCCTGTACTGAAACAGCTCGGTGGAGGTTCAAACTAGCAACCCCCAGGATCACCAAGATTATGAGTCCCACACTCTTCCACTGAGCTATTCCAGCTCCCTTAAAGCATTTTAATAAACAAACTCATGCAAGATAGAAACAGTTGCTGCACTCTCTGTTTTTGATTTGTTGGGGTCACTTTCGTCCTTTTAAAGGATGAAGACACATATCTTGCCCATGTAGTGTGCAAGTTAAGACTGTGTTTATTTCCTTCATAGTTTGTGTTTATTTCCTTCGTAGTTTGTGTTTATTTCCTTCACAGTTTGCCTCTTCACTGTGGACACTGTATCTAATTGGCATTCTAATCTTTGCGCGTAAGTATTTCAGATCTCTCCTTGTTATTCCATCTAGGATTGTTACAAATGC
>JADBJO010007126.1:7500-80000 GCA_016801955.1 Conus betulinus
ACAAAAAATTCATGTAAAAAATAGGTTGGCTATCTCAATCTTCCAGATCTTCAAGAATTTAGACCTTTCATTAGTTTGAGTATCAAACAGTATGTTTATTTTAGTATTTATTTTCAATCAAGTTCTATTTTCTGTTGCAGTCAAATACACATTTGACAATGACTTGCAAAATAAAGTGGTTATAACATACAATTCCAACCATTTTAGTGCTCAGTCTGTGAACCTTTATGTTATTATAGCAACTGCAGCCTAAACTTTTCTGTTTATATGTAATGCTGATAATCTGAGGCAGCCTACAAAATCAAATCATATCTAATATTATGTGACAATAATAAGTCACTACATATGTATGACAAACTTAAACATGACATAAAAAGAATAATCATAAACTTTTTCCTTCGGGACGCTAAAACATGCTTCCTGATTAGATCAATCAAATGAATGTCATTCCTAATTTTCTTTTTTAATAAAACAATATGGACACTCAACATTTGCAGAAAAGCAAGGTAAGAAATGGCAAATATCCATACATGTGTAAGCTATAAGGCTAGCAAATAATTTGAATATGGGGGAAAATACCCCATAGATCTGTCTAACTTTTTTCTTCAATGGTTTTTACAAAATGATGCAATTATCTAGCAGTTTAATGTTCTCCTGAAATATATTTCTGAATGAGAACATTATGACATTCTTATTTATTTCATTGGATGTGAACTGGATTTGGAAAAAAAAAAAAAACAACTACATGAGACTACTGTTTTTTCCCTTAATGTTTTTATTGAGGCAATCAATTAGAAAAAAAAAATCAGGGGGTCTGCTATTTTTAGTCATATTTTAGATCTTAGATTATGGAAAAGGTGGTGGATGGTCTTTAATATTGTGAATGACAAATCCTATAGCAAACTTCAGGTTTCTTTTCAGTACACTGATGGTCTTGTTGCCTTCTATACAGTAATACACACATTGCTGATGCACAGGCTCCAGTTCATGGTCTTGCTGATGTTAACACACTGAGCTCTTGGCACTGCTGACAGTCTCTACAGTATGGCTACATAATTCATAATGGCATTCTAAGTGTTTCCTGCTATGGGTCACAAGTGGTAAGATGCATTTTCCTGATTTAGCTTTTTCTTCATACTTCTTTTCATCATGTAATTTTTTAAGGAACTAATGACATTCAAAGGCACTGTACAATACTTGGTGGGTCACAGTGTAATTGATAGAAAACTTCCATAAATCCACAGCAAAGAATTGAATCTCTGTTTTTACCTGTGGGAAGGAAAAGGAATGTCTTAGATCACAATAATGCTGGTCCTCTTGGGTGTTAAACACACACCGTTCTGTTATCTAGCAATCCTCCTAAACAGACATCAGAATCATCAGCATAATAGCAAGATGTTTAAATTATCTTAATCAGATTCCTAACAGGATTTTTTTTTCTCAAGTATGCAGTATTGTAGCTCTGCTTTCCCTCTTACCATTAGCTATACAATAACTTTAACTTCTTCTTCTGTTACTGTATTACATGAACAAATACTTCTTTCATAACTACACTAAATTGTACTCACATGGTGTCTAGCAGCTTCAAGTTTCCTTCCTGATATGGACCAGTTCTCCTCCCTTATGGTCACTCACTTCGGTATTCTGAGAAATCTGTGAAATCTGTGAAATCTGATCTAATGATAACATACTCATTGTGGTGCAGAATGTCAACACAGCAGCACTGTGCGTGTCACTAAGAAAAAAAAATTGAATGTATAACTTTTTTTCAAACGCAGACTCGAAATTACCGGTTCCCGTCGCCTTGCCTCCAAGTAAACTATCTGAAGCTGAGAAGTATCGCAGTCTATTTATAAGCGACTAAATTATTAAAAACCATTTGATAATGATATGTATATGGAATCCATATCAATGATTTATTGTCACATATTTAATAACAGATTGTAAATATTCTTTATGACTGGTTTTTTTTTTTTAAACTTTTTTTGTGACCTGAAAAGTGAGAGGACTTTTTCTGCGATCCTTCAATATGGGTGCGCCCTTGGGTCAGACCCTAGTTTCGACATATCCCACTTCTGAAACTGCTCAGCATTAGAAAAGATATAGTAAGAAAACACAGAAGAATCAACACAAAAATGGCATGTTTAACAACGGCGCTTAGCATAAGGCGTATGTCGACGATCCGGGAGCGACGAGTGGTCGTCACAGGTTTAGGCCTGGTGACCTGTTTAGGGGTGGGAGTTGAGACTGTGTGGAGTCGTCTGCTAGAGGGCCAGTGCGGTCTTGGCAAAGTGAAAGGAAAAGGTACGCAGATAATGAATTCGGGCTTAAAATGATATTCTGTCACAAGATGGGTATTTATGATAGTGCGCGAATTGAGTTGTGAATAGGTAAGGATATTTCTAAAACTAGGAATAGAATGCATGATGTGATGAAACAACTGTAAGGATGTGACACTTGACAGTGTGCTTCCAAGCTTCCTCGTCCTCAGTAAGAGCACCAGCAGGCAGGAGAGCAGCACATGCCCCGCCAATCTACTAGGAGGGCAAACAGTATGACCCTGCCAACTGCCGGCCGGTCTCCCTCATCAGTATCATGTGAAAACTGTTATATCATGAGTACATGAAGCATCACTCTTGAGAAATATTGCATTCTCAGTGCAAACCAGCATTCAGAAAAGAGAGAGATCCCGCAAGACCCAACTCCTGATATTCATTGATGAACTGACAGCCAACCAGGAGAGCAGCAAGCAGACGGATGTCCTGATCATGGATTTTTCCAAAGCATTCGATAAAGTAAACCATAGCTTGCTGCTACATGAGCTGGGAACCATGCACAAATGGTTCTCCAACTTTCTCAGAGTCAGGTGGTGATGACAATCAGTGACTGCAGACAGTCTCATTACACTGTTCTCTGCGGAGGGTCAGGCCTTCACGAGGTGTTGCTGGTGTGCCACAGTCTGAACAAAGGTCTGGGTAGGCTTCTCAAGGGAAGGAAGATGTCTGCTGGTACATCTGGTTATGATACTTGGTGTAGGTCAGGTCGTGCCTGGTCAGGAGCATGGTTGTATGATCATACTGGCTCTTTGCTGCACATATCAAAGGTTGTACTCAGACTGGCTCAGCAACTTGAAACACCCGGCAAGGGAACTCTTCCACCACCTTTTTTTTTGTTTAACTGATGGAGTCAAGGTTGATTGTACATCTTGTTACTGCCCTTAGTGCTCTGAATAACTTTCCATGAATCTTACTGAGTAAGAACTAGTGTTATGCTCACAATGACTTCCTTCTGATTTAACTATGATTTAAGCTCCAGGACTGTTCACACACTGAACCACAATTCATAGACTACAGACGACAATTTGCCATACCTTTTTCTCTTCAACCCTTCATCCCTCCCCAACCTCCTCCCAGTAAATGGCACACACTATGGAGAGGCTTAAAAATCCTTTATTACCCCTATTGACTAAAAAGATATAATTTAAGAGAAAAAAATAATGATAATTAAAAAAAACCCAGAAAACATTTGATATTTGTGAAAGCTGGAAGATAGTCTTCTGTAACTTTACATTAGCAGTTACTTTTTTGTCCTGATACCATTCTTTCCATTTACCTATTTTCATGTTACTTTTTTTTCCCATGTACAATTTGTTTTTCCTGTTCTTTTCTGTCTGATGACCCCAGAAGCATGGCAAGAAAAAAAAAGTGGCCACAAAGGGAGACAAGTCTTCCAATCTTCATAACTGAAGTATTTCAAAGAAAGGAATCGAGGGGGAGGGGCATCCCTGTGTGTGTGTGTGTCTGTGTGTGTGTGTGTGTGTGTGTGTGTGTCCCCCTCCCCCCCCCCCCCCTCTCTCTCTCTCTCTCTCTCTGTCTCTTTCTTTCATTTTGGTTGCTTTGTGCATGAATGCTCTTTCACTACCAGATCTGTTTAAGCTGATCCTAAAATGTCTTTAAATATACTGGCAGTCTCAATGATTTTTGCCTCCAAAAGTGAATCAGTGTTTATATTTTGATGTGTTAAAATATTTGTTTTGTTAAAATAGAGCTTTTTTTGTAAACCACCGTTTGAGTCTGTTAGTAGAATTATGAATCATTGAGATGCAGTGGCAAATCTGAATAAGATACGTCAATATTCATTGAAGTACATTCATGATTTTAAAAACTTGTTGTTGTCGTAGTAAAGAACTGGGAAATTTTTCTTTTCACCTAACGGGCCAGCCCTGAAACTGCATAGATATCAAACTTTGAGCTGTTGATGAAGTTGATACAGACACCTTGACGATCTGTTTTCCTGTTAAGTCCTTGGTTTGTCAGTCTTTGCTGCATTCTCTCTCTTTGCACAGTGACATACTTTGTCCACTGAAGTCACAATAAATGCAGTTGATGCATCTTTCATCATCCTACTATTCAGAAAACATTGTATGCTAGACTAGTAATGAAGACATGATTCATGATAGAATGGGAGTTCATAATCCAGTCTGAGTTTTCCATCGTCAGGGTTCACATGAAGAGGTATTTACTGGTGATTGATAGCGAACCTTTCCCCTGTCCTCAAACCAGACAGGCATTGCACCTTTCAGTCCTTTTTTTCACCTGGTCTTCAGTTTTTCTGTCATTTTGTGCTGTGGTAATAGATTCCATGCCCCTGCCTCCATCCTTAAGTGCTGTCCACACACCCATACCCCACCCCATTTCCCCTACACCCCCACCCTCCCTCTTGTTCTATGTTTCTCTCCGACTCATTGCCTCCAACCTGCCTTCATCCTATTTCACTTCTCCTCCCCCTTCCCTCTCATCTCCCACCTTCACCTGCCCACCCCTTCACCTCCCCACCTCTTCCTGAGTAAAGTGATCCACCCCAGGTGTGCCATCTTGTGATTGCAGGTTATGAGCAGATACCCTGTCAGGTTGTGGGGCAGGTTCCTCAAGGGGATGGACCAGGTGAGTTCAGCCGCCAACGTGTGTTGCCCAAATCAGGTGATCGGGGTATCACCCTGGCCGCAGCCTTTGCCCTAGCTGCCGCCGAAGAGGCCTTGACATCTGCTAGTTGGAAACCGCAGAGTGAAACTGAGCGTGAAAGGACAGGTAAGGCACTGGGATGTACCAGGTGGTGTGGTGGCAGAGTGCGGTCGAGTGTTAAAAGAAAGTTTGAAAAGTTATTGATAAAAACACCGCTAAAAAATGTAGACTAACAAATCACAAGACAAAACGACGCATTTTGACCTCTTAGGTCTTCTTCAGAAAGATGCACAATACTTAGGACAACCAAATAAACGAACAATCACTCATCTTCATCTAATTTGGAAGGAAAGGTTTTGCGGGTTTGGTATGGTGCAGCTCAACAGCATTTTAGTGACTGTAAACCTTATCCTCTTCTCAGGCAGAACTCGGCAAAGTTTTGGTCTCAGTGCACCTGTCTCCCTTCTCCTCAACCCCCAACCCCTATCTCTTCCTACCCTTCTTCTTTCCAGGCAAAGTGATTAGCCCTGCTGATGGTCTGCACACTTTGTGATAATGTTGCACGACGACTTCTTTCTTTCTTTTTTTTTTTTCCCCCTTGTGATGAAGGTTCTTTTCTTTCCAAAATGAGCGTTCAGCAATAACATTTCAGTATTCCACAAAACAAAAAGAGTACTTTTTCATATACACACTTTATATGTACAAATACAAAAATTATAATGTTAATGCAAAGGGTGTTTTACAAGGTCCTCATACAGCAACACAAAATCATGTTTTGAATTCTTTGTTCATAGCATATGTCAGTAATATTCAATATGTATGGACCCCCCCCCCCCCCCCCCCCCCTTTTTTTTTTAATTTTTAAATACAGCATCTATACAGTGTATTGAAGGATCATCCATATTGATTGCTATCCCTCCAACAATAATCCTGACTTCTTCTGCTTCTGTTTGTGGCAATTTGCCATTTGCTTGAGATGAACATGTTCAGCATATATACAGCAAGTACTGCAGCCTGCTCCAGACGGGATCAAAGTTATTGTGTGAATTTTGAAAAGAAATTACAAGACAAGACATGATGCGCTTCGACCTGTTAGGTCTTTTTCAGGCAAGATGAACAACGTGCATGACAATGAAAAACGAAGAACATGCAATCACTGATCTGCATCAACGCTCATCTTGCTACGAATTTGAGAAAAAAAGTGACTGCTTCATTTTGAAATTTGTTTCAATTTCTGCCTGCAGTCACCTCACTTTGAAACGTGCGTTATTGTGTGAACAGGTGAGTGGAAGTTAGCATCAGGTATGGAAAAAAAGATCATATGCATAGTCCACGTATGATTTATAATTATATTATGTTATATAGTTAACTGGAGTTGGGATCTGTGTTGTCATTATGCATAACCACACCAGGTGGAATCAAAGTTATCATCATGTGTAGCTCACACAAAGCTAGAGTGTGGGTTCTAAGTCATCATTATGAGTGGGCAACACATGAGGGGGAACCTGAGTGACCATTACAAAGACACTCACAAAATGGAAACTGACTTCTGAGATATCATCCTGGTCACCCAGGTGAGATGATTACTAATTATTCCTGGTTGATCTGAAAACCAGCGCCTATTAGGTGACTTTGACTTTGTTGGAGGTCACGCACATGTTGTACCTGCTGTTCTTTTTTTTATATTTATTTATTTTTTTTATTAGGTTGATCTTGTTCAGGGTCAAGCACATGTTTTACCTGCTTTTTTTTTTTTTTTTTTTTTTTAAATTAGGTTGACTTTTTTTTTTTTTTTTTTTTTTTAATTAGGTTGACTTTGTTCAGGGTCAAGCACATGTTTTACCTGCTGTTCTTTTTTTTTATTATTAGGTTGACTTTGTTCAGGGTCAAGCACATGTTTTACCTGCTGTTTTTTTGTATGTTTGTTTGTTTTTTTAAACAACCTGTTATAACCTGGCATTTTACGCTAGAAGCGTTGTGTCATGTGCAGGTGTTTGCATTGGGTCAGGCATGGTTACCTTAGAAGAGATCACTGACGCCGGTCAACAGCTTCGTGGGGGCAAGTATCGCAAAGTCAGTCCTTGGTTCGTGCCGGAAATTCTCCTCAACATTGCTGCTGGCCACATCAGCCTCGTTTATGGCCTGAAGGTGAGAAGGTAGCCAACTTGTTTGCTGTTGCTGTTAATAAAAAAAAAAAAAAAAAGAGAAAGCTGTCTCATACTCAGTGGCTGTCAATGCCCAACTCTTTTCATGTCCCCAGTTTTGATGTTTCCTCTACACTTAATGGTTGTGGTGAGTTTGTGACCGACTCTTTGTTGTAGCGGAGTGGTTGGGATTGTGAACGTAGGGAAGTACCATAAACAGTTTTGCAAATGCCCAATATTACTTCATTCCCACTTCCCAGTTTGAATCAGAAACCTTATGTATGGAACTGTACCTAGTAAACAGCCCGCCCCCCCCCCCCCCCCCCCCCCCCCCCCCCCCCCTCCACCCCTTCCCAGCCCTTTTGAAAATTCTAGTACAATTTCTAGAACTAATGATGTCACAGATATACACAGGCACAAACACACACACGCATATATGCACACACACACACACATGCACACAACTTTGGTTGTTCAGAGAGGGATTGTGGACTTTCGTGACAATGTTATGCAGTTACACTTTGTGACAAAGTGTTGTGCAAAAAAAAAAAACAACAAGCACAAAAATTTTAGAGATGAAAAAGAAAAATGCTTCAAGGACATAGTGGCGTCTGAAACAGAACCAAGACAAGTTAAATTTCTGGACTGCACATATTTTATTTTTAAGAAATGGCCAAGTTCAGTAAGAGAGGGGATAAAAATGTGGAAGAAAAATCGCTTCAGATGATTGCCCATCAGTTGGTTATGATGGTGGCCATTTTGATTTTTTTGCAGGTCAAGATGGAATCACACAAAAAAACAGCAAGACTTGTGTCTTCTTTAATCGATCATGGTGGCAAAGTGAAGTGCTACTGAAAGCGCTGTGGAGTCTGACCTGCTGCACTGCATATGAGTGCTGTTTAGATCTGGAATGCTAGACTTAAAATGTCAAAATGCTACCTTTGTGCTTTTGAGATCTTTTGACATTTCACAAGCAAACAGAAAACTCTTCCAAGCCTCGTTTGAGATCTTCCTTGGTTAGGGTGATATCCCTTTCCCAGCTGCAGATGAAAATCTAGTAGGTCTTTAAAATGAATTACATGACTTTGAAAGTGATTTATTGAGATGCTTTGAACAAAGTTGTCAGCTGGTGTCTTTCAGAGCATGGCAGGCTCATTCCTTTAACCTGTGTTTTATGTGTGAATAAGTAGCATTTATTTTGAGAATCAGGGGGGCGGGAATAGCTCAGTTGGTAGAGCGCCGGACTTGTGATCCATGGGTTGCGAGTTTGAATTTCGGTACAAGGGGATTTTTCCTTAGAGTTAAATTGGTTCCGACTCCATTCCCCACACAGTTCTTCAAATGAGACTATAAACTGAGGTTCCGTGTGTGAACGCATGCACAGCATCTTGCACACAAGTAAAATCCCATCACCAACTTTTGGAAGAGAAGGTCAGTTAAGCCGTTTGTATAGATGACGCGTTACACGTAGCATGCGTCTCCCCTGAAGATGGAGTATGGCTGCCTTAATGGTGGGATAAAAACGGTCATACACACAAAACCCCACTGCCTGTCTATACATGCAGTGTCCACAGGAGTATCAGCCTGCGTACGCAGAAAGAAAGAAAGAAATTTTGAGAATCGCAGCATCATAGTTGTTGGTAACGTCGTAATTAACTGTAACAATGTGTTGTCAGGGACCAAACCACTGCGTTTCCACCGCCTGCACTACAGGGGCACACGCTATCGGAGATGCCTATCGCTTCATTTGCCATGGTGACGCGGACGTCATGCTGGCGGGGGAGCAGAGGCTTGCATTGGTCCCCTGGCCCTGGCTGGCTTTGCTCGCATGAGGGCGCTGAGCACCAGTTTCAATGACAGGTTGGAGGATGGAGTGATTAGGACTCCTCATATTCCATTACGAGCAACTGATGCTTCTTGAGGACTGCAATTAGATTTTAGTTCTGTCACAGTCCAACTGATCACATGGGGTTCCATCTGGGATGTCAATCATAAGGCAAAAAAATCATGTTCCTTCCCCCCTCTCTCCTTCACTCCCCCTCCCTCTCCTCCCCCTTCCCCCTAAAGGCCACACAAAATCATCTACAAACTACACATGTATATACATGTACAATGAATTCTTTATATGATCGCTAATCTTCCAACGTTCTTAACTCTTACTAGTTCAGACATTTTAGTGCTAACTTTGTTTATTGGAATGGGGTTTTGACACTTTATACTGATCATGAACGAAAGATCATAAATGAAAATAGATTATGTTATGTATCAAAATGTTGCTAGATTTTGAGTCGATAAAGATATCCTCAGAATGTGACCACAGAAAATGTTAGTGACAGTGGAAAAACACAGAGGGCCTAGCATCAAATGTAGACATTTGATAGATAAGAGAAAGGCTTAACAAAGCTTTCAAGTCTTATAAGTTTTGTAAATTTGTGAAAATCAAATGAAAAGTGTATAGGCGTTCCCCTCGATTCTTCTTCTTCAGTGTTCCAGTATCTGGTTGCATGTGAACTCGTTTTACCCTGTTGGGATACTCATACTATACTCGAGAGTGTATTCAGTTCACTTCGACTTCGTTTAGTGCAGAAGTTTGTGGGAAGAAGTTGTGGGAAAAGATAGATAAAAGATATGGTAGACAGAAAGGACAGTAGACGACAGTACAGTGAAGGAGGAGACAGTTACTGAGAGCGAAAGGAAAAGGGGACATTACTAGCACAGAATGTCCAGAAGGAGGGGGAATTATCTGTACAAAAGATCCCCCGGGGGAATTCCCCTCGATGAAAACCAGACAGAGTTTTAGCTCTGTAAACACTTTTGACCACCTCTCTGGAATAATTTCATTACATATATCAGTAACCTATCTGTCTCTTCATACCTGTGGTCTGGTGTATGAGCATATGTGTGTGTGTGTGTGTGTGTGTGTGTGTGTGTGTGTGTGTGTGCGCACAGGTATGAATGTGAGTAAACATGTCAGTAAATTGTAGGTGTGTGTGTGTACTCGCAGCCCTGAGCAAGCCTCACGACCCTTTGACGCACAGCGTGAGGGGTTCGTGATGTCGGAAGGGGCGGGGCTTGTGGTGCTGGAGGAACTGTCACATGCTGAACAGAGAGGAGCCACCATACTGGGCGAGGTGAGTGTCCAGCCTTGTAATAAGACACTCACTTCACGTTCCTTGTCACTTTTCTTCAGCTGAATTTTTTTTGCTGAAATTTTTTGTTTTTTTTTTTTGTTTGTTTCGTTTCTATCTGGTGGTATTTTGAGGCCTTCAAGAAATGAGTTTTCTATTGTCAATTCTAATATATAATATTCAGTATATTTCAAGCGTCAAATTGGTTATTTTGGATTTGTTCACAGAGAAGAAACGATCCAGTGTGGGTGAACTTATCAAGTCCTACACATACCCAAAACAGGGGCAAATAATTGATAGCATTTGGGATTGGTTTCAGTTCTGATGATATATGTGGCCCTGTGCAGATGGCTAGGCTGTCAACATTGAAAAATAAAGATCTATTGTCAGGACGGGGAAGGTAAAATTCAGCTTTAGAATATATCTACTGCACAGGGCAAAGGAGGTGTGCCCCCACCATTCAGATGTATATACCATGTCGTTGTCTCATTCGTCATTTCTTCAGATGGATTCCCCCGTCTCCTCAACAAAGGTGGCAGTACGTTGCAGGTCTTCCAGTCCTCCGTAGAGCTTCCGGGCCACTGGTATTGGGTCGGGCCAGGTTTTCACTCGAAGCGCTTGGTGGAGCAGGAAGGACTGCAGCAGATGTTCTGTTGTCTGGCTGCCTGTTCTGCAGGGGCACTGCTCTGTGTTGCCGATGCGGAGTTTAATGAATAGATGGTGTTTCAGGAGGTTGTGGCCTGTTCTGAGCCTGAAAATGACTACCTGCTCTTGTCGAGTCAGCAGGTAGTACAGTCTGATATACACATGATCCTTAGTCAAGGTAAAAGAGGGTTTAGCACAAGGACTTGTTCATCTTATTGCTGCCTGGCTTATGTGTGAGCTGTCCCCTCTTTTGTAAAATGATATGACGTTCGGACATGCGTGATGTCAGATCAGTGTCATGTTTGTTGACATGTTACTGGCTCATCATCGTGTGCATGGTGACATGTATTACTGACACATTGGTGATGTTTGTCATGACAGGTCTCCTTGGCAGATCAGTGTCAAGTCTGTCAACATGTGTTATTGTTGTTGTTATGTGTTATTGACATGTGTGATTGCATGTATTGTTAATGATAAATCAGTACCATTTATTATAATACATACTATTGACAGATCAGCGCTCTATCATGTTGTTGACAGATCAGTGATCTGTGTGGTGACTTATATACAGATCAGTGCTATCATTTGGTGATGAGTATTGTTGACAAACTATTGACAGATGTATTGACAATTGACAACCAGTGCCGTGACAAAACAGTGACAGACGTTATTGACAGACCAGTGCTCTTAATTGTGGGACAGGTGCTTGGCTATGGTCTGTCAGGCGACGCCTACCACATCACAGCACCCTCGGAGTCGGGCGACGGAGCGCGGCGCTGCATGGTGGCAGCAATGAAAGACGGAAAAAGGTGGAAGTTGGAGATCTGGGCCATGTCAACGCTCATGCCACATCCACACCCATTGGGGATGCGGCTGAAAGCCGGGCCATCCAGGAACTGTTTGGGCCACGAATGAAGGTCACCTCCAGCAAAGGCGAGTGCGCTGTGTGTGCCACCTGTAGCAAAGATGAGAGTGCTATGTGTGTCGCCTCAAGCAAAGGGGAATGTGCTATGTGTGTCGCCTCTAGCAAAGGGGAGTGTGCTATGTGTGTCGCCTCCAGCAAAGGGGAGTGCACTATGTGTGTCGCTTGTAGCAAAGGGGAGTGCATTATGTTTGTTGCCTCAAGCAAAGAGGAGTGTGGAGTGTGAGTCGCCTGCAGCAAAGGTGAGTGCTTCATGTGTCACCTCTAGCAAAGGTGAGTGCTTCATGTGTCACCTCTAGCAAAGGTGAGTGCTTCATGTGTCACCTCTAGCAAAGGCAAGTGTGCTATGTGCAGAAGGACAAGATACAAAGTTAGTGCTGTGTGTACAGAGAAGGCCAGGAACAAAGGTACTGCACTATGTACAGATAGGATCAGGAATAATGGCAGAGTAATTGTGACATTGTGTTTACTCATACTGCCAGAGACTGTACGAGTATTGTATAAAATGGTGTATACTTGCACTATTAGCGACTGTTCGAGAGTACTGTGTGACTCGGTGTTTACTTGCACCATCAGTAAGTGTTCACTTCTGTACAAATGGTGCCTACTGACAGCAATTGTAAACAAGCACTACACACCTTGGTGTGTATTGACAGTGACTGTAAAGGAGTGCTGTATGAATGACATAGTGTATGGTCATATTGTAAATGATTTAAAATGTCTTCAGTACCACATGGTGTATACTGACAAGTGACAATTTACAGGTACATGATATGGTGGATACTATTAGCGACAGTAAAGAAATGCTGTATACGACATATTGTACATTTTCATTGACTGTGACAGTACAGTACTGTATGACATGGTATGCAGTCACAATGACAGTGAGCACAGAGGAGTACAGTATGTCAGGACACACACTCACCAACACCAGCGCTAAAACACACGCTTCATGTTGCTTTTCACACTGTGCAGGCGATTGGTCATTTACAGGGGCGATTGGTCATTTACAGGGGCAACTGGTCATTTACAGGGGCAATTGATCTACAGGGGCAATAGGTCATTTATAGGGGCGATTGGTCATTTACAAGGGCGATAGGTCATTTACGGGGGTGATATGTCATTCACAGGGGTCGTAGGTCATTTACAGGGGCAAGGGTCATTTACAGGGGTGGTAGGTCATTTACAGGGGTGGTAGGTCATTTACAAGGGCAATAGGTCATTTACAGGGGCGATTGGTCATTTACAGGGACGGTAGGTCATTTACAGGGGCAATAGGTCATTTACAAGGGAATAGGTCATTTACAGGGGCGATTGGTCATTTATAAGGGCAATAGGTCATTTACAGGGGCAATTGGTCATTTACAAGGGCGATAGGGCATTTAAAGGGGCGATAGGGAATTTACAGGGGCGATTGATTTACAGGGACAATAGGTCATTTACAGGGGCAATTGGTCATTTACAAGGGCGATAGGTGATTTACAGGGGTGGTAGGTGATTTACAGGGGCGGTAGGTCATTTACAGGGGTGATAGGTCATTTACAGGGGCGATTGGTCATTTACAGGGACGGTAGGTCATTTACAGGAGCAATAGGTCATTTACAAGGGCAATAGATCATTTACAGGGGCGATTGGTCATTTATAAGGGCAATAGGTCATTTACAGGGGCAATAGGTCATTTACAAGGGCGATAGGTCATTTACAGGGGCGATAGTCATTTACAGGAGCAATAGGTCATTTACAAGGGCAATAGATCATTTACAGGGGCGATTGGTCATTTATAGGGCAATAGGTCATTTACAGGGGCAATAGGTCATTTACAAGGGCGATAGGTCATTTACAGGGGCGATAGGTCATTTACAGGGGTGGTAGGTCATTTACAGGGGCGATAGGTCATTTACAGGGGCAATAGGTCATTTACAGGGGTGGTAGATCGTTACAGGGACGATAGGTCACTTACAGGGGCAATTGGTCATTTACAGGGGCGACTGGTCATTTGCTGGGAGCGGCGGGCAGTGTGGAAGCCATCATCGCCCTCAAGTCGTGTCAGACAGGACTTATTCCCCCAAACCCTCAACCTTCTCCACCCAGACACTGGCTGTGACCTCGATTACATCACAGGGTCACCGCGACCCTGGACGGCTGGGAACAAAGGTCGCAGAATAGCCCTGACCAACTCCTTTGGCTTCGGTGGAACCAATGCCAGCTTGTGTGTGGCGGAATGGCTTAATGGAGGATAGTGGATCTCAAGAGCTGTTCTGTAGCTTGACTGTGTGCGTGTGTGTGTATCACATTGGCCGTCACAAGTGCTGTATGACTGGGCTACAACATATCTTTTGTGGTGTGTGCGTGTCGTTGAGTGTGGCACTGCAGTTGCTAGTGCAATAAGGAGATTACTATCATTTCCATACCTCAGTGCCATTGTTAACCAGAGGATGGGGATTTTTTTTTTAATGCTTCATCGTCACCTGTGTGCAGATCTATGCTGGTCCCATAAATCTCTGGTGGAATTTTCACATATGTGACAATATCAAAGTAAACCTGTTGATCAAGGTCTTGTTATTGGTGCGATATGGAAACAGCAATCTCAGCTCAAAGCCAGAGAGATTTTGTCTCAAGGGTATGATCAATCATACATGTAAAGGCATGTTGGTGGAATGGGGCTGGGATTGCAGCTATCTTGTGCGAAAGAAGCCATCTTGTGAAAAAACATTGTGTATGAAGTTGTGTCAGTTGGCTTTATTAGACTTGTGATTTTTGTCCCACTGTCACTGTTCTAGTGAACAGTGTGTGTATGTGTTTATGTCAAACAGTTGCGGCTGTAGTAAGCACCATGCATGAGCACAGCTGGTATTTTTGTAAATACTCTTTGTTTCTGTTAGTGCATGCGTACATGCGTGTGAAAACTCTGTATGTGTTACAATTTCTGTTCCAACAAACACCATGTACATATGGGGTCATTGAGCCTTTTCCCAGCTAAATCGTGTGATTTTATGACATTTCGGTTCAGTAAGGTTCTGGCAGATGAAGTCAAAGAAAAAGATCGCTGTATGTGATTTGTTGAGTGCGAAGGATCATGAAATTCCTTCCAGATAACTACAAGAAGAGACAGCATGCACAACGCTGCGGCCTTTGTGAAGGGCATGTAGACCTGAAGATTTTATTTTCTGAAGTGGAGAATTGCTGTTGTTGTTGTCGTATCCTGGCTGAAAGACTCCAGGGATCATCCAAACAGGAGAAGTACTTGAACACTAAGGTACAAATACATCAGCTGGGGATGAGAACATTATGTGTGTGACTATTCTTGATTTTACCCTGCCACATGGGCAGCCACACTCCGACTTCGGGGGATTTTGGAGACTGATAATGTTATGCTAGGAGCTTGTCACAACTAGAGACAATCCCCACGTAACTATGCAGAGCATAACAACATTTTGATGTAGCCTTGGGTTCTAGCCTATGTCAATTGGCATGACAGCCTTAAGCCAAGGCAGAGAATTGTTTCTATGATCACATTTACACAATCTCTGCTTGTGATGCCAAACTGACAATGATCAATGCAGCTGAAGTACTAATGATTTCTTTGGTGAGGATTTCTTTACTTTGTTATTAATTTTGAAAAGGAAGGGGATGACAGTGAGTTATAGTAATATGGGATTGGGATGAAATGAATGACATGAGTAAAAGGTGTTTTCTGATTTGACCTGAATACTAATAGAAATGTTCCTGTCCAGGCTGTACCAATACAGCCAAAGTACTAATCAGGACATTCCTGCACAGTCTGTGCTAATACAACCTATGACATGATTCAGTAAAACTTCCTGACAAATGCTAACCAAATATAGGCTTGTTCTTTTTACAGACTTTTTCCTGGTACATTCTTTATCTACATATGCTAGTCCTGTCTCCTAACTCCTTTTATTTAAAGAGAGAAATGCTAGCACAGACTCTCCAGGCAAGTGCTTTCTTCCTTGCCAGCTGG
The DNA here is from genome assembly GCA_016801955.1 of Conus betulinus. Lineage (NCBI taxonomy): Eukaryota > Metazoa > Mollusca > Gastropoda > Neogastropoda > Conidae > Conus > Conus betulinus. Next base: position 23,283 of record JADBJO010007126.1, read on the forward strand.
GGCTTGTACGTATTCAAGATATCCTTTAACACAAAGTAAATGAACCATAACATTATCATTCAAGGTATCCATTAATGCAAAGTAAATGAACCATAACATTATCATTCAAGATATCCATTAATGCAAAGTAAATGAACCATAACATTATCATTCAAGATATCCATTAATGCCAAAGAAATGAACCATAACATTATCATTCAAGATATCCATTAATGCAAAAGAAATGAACCATGAGAGTATCATTCATTTCAAACTGGTTTATTCTTGTGAATAAAAAGTGTATCCAATAGCAGATGCGAGTCAGAATCCAACCTGTATGTGTGTGTTACATAAGTGCAACTGTGTATGCATGTGGAATGATATGCCAGTACAATATCATTCTGCATTACACATTTTCACTGGTAGGAAACTGAATCTAGATGTGTTCATACCACACTTGTTCCTCTGAGTGTACAAAATACATACAGGTAACATGCACTCAACTCAGCACTGCCTTCAGTCTCACTATAAATACTACCCTGTAAAAACTATGTAACTCTGTGATGTTCCTATAATTGTGCTTGTGTACCTTCTGTATGTGTGTGTGTGTGTGTGCATGTGATACAGAAGACAGTGCAACTCTTCAAAAACGGAATGTTCATGACATGCTAGAAAACATCTGCCCTTCAAACTGCTTACACCCTGCTATCTCTCTGCTTCCAGTTATTATCGTCTATTTCAGAGTTGAAAAAATTTGTATTTTAAAAACAATCTTCTCTTTGTGCAAGAAAAGCTGGGGCAAAATCTGTCCCCATTAAGACAGGGCCTGATGCCTGTTATGTGTCAAATTCCTCCTTCTCCATGTTCCACAATGCCTACTGTTTAAGTGGGTGAAAACTACTCACATTAATAATACATGTTCCACAATGCCTACTGTTTAAGTGGGTGAAAACTACTCACATTAATAATACATGTTCCACAATGCCTACTGTTTAAGTGGGTGAAAACTACTCACATTAATAGTACATGTTCCACAATGCCTACTGTTTAAGTGAGTGAAAACTCGTCACATTAATAGTACATGTTCCACACAATGCCTACTGTTTAAGTGAGTGAAAACTCGTCGCATTAATAATATATGTTCCACAATGCCTACTGTTTAAGTGAGTGAAAACTCGTCACATTAATAATACATGTTCCACAATGCCTACTGTTTAAGTGAGTGAAAACTCGTCACATTAATAGTACATGTTCCACAATGCCTACTGTTTAAGTGAATGAAAACTCGTCACATTAATAGTACATGTTCCACGATGCCTACTGTTTAAGTGAGTGAAAACTCGTCGCATTAATAATATATGTTCCACAATGCCTACTGTTTAATAATACATGTTCCACAATGCCTACTGTTTAAGTGAGTGAAAACTCGTCACATTAATAATACCTGTTCTCAGAGTCCAGTTAAGATACCATAATATCTAGTGAGCTATAATCACAGGACATGACTGTAATCACAGAAATTAAAACTATTTTCACAAAACGCATTTTGCAATCAGGCAGATGCTGACAATGGCATGTTGTGGTTTCTGTCAAGCTAAGGAAATCTATAGAGGCACAGTCAGCCAGTTCTATTCTAATTTTCTTTTAACCCTTTTCTCATTTCACCTAAAAACAATGTAACCAAACAGCAAAGCCAGCAAGGTGTGAGACAGACTGATATCTGCTGTATGCAAACTGTCACATGAAACCCTTACAGAAGACAAGGCTTTGGACGGTTTTTACTGCTGTGCCAAAATACTACTTACATTTGCATACAACTGTTGTTGTTGTATCCTGGCTAAAAGACTCCAGGGATCATCCAAACAGCTGAAGTACTTGAACACTATGGTACAAATGCATCGGCTGGGGATGAGAACATTATGTGTGCGACCGTTTTTGATTACCCCGCCACATGGGCAGCCACAATACAACTGATGCCTGATGTTTATTTCTGCACTGTTCAATCTCTTGGTGTTTATGCTGAATAAAGAAAATCCCAAGTGTGTGACCACTGCTCTTCTTAGCTGTACTGTCTACCATTTTGTATTGTAGCATTTTAATTTTACATACAACAGTTGTGCTACAAATTTTGTAGCATTTCAATTTTGTGAACGGTTTTTTACTGCTGTGCCAAAATGCTACTTACATTTGCATACAACTGTTGTTGTTGTTGTCGTACCCTGGCTAAAAGACTGCAGGGATCATCCAAACAGCTGAAGTATTTGAACACTATGGTACAAATGCATCAGCTGGGGATGGGAACATTACGTATGCGACTGTTTTTGATTACCCCGCCACATGGGCGAACTCTGGGAACACCTGAAATCCTCCATCCTACAGGCATCTGAAGAAGTCCTCGGGTTCGCCACCAAAAAGAACAAAGACTGGTTTGACGAGAACAGCCAGGAGATACAGAAGTTGCTGGCGAAGAAGAGATCTGCGCACCAAGCACACCTAGCTCAGCCAGGTTGCCCTGGGAAGAAAGCCACATTCCGTCTTGCCTGTAGCAACCTCCAGCGCATGCTTAGAGTTATGCAAAACGAATGGTGGAATACCATTGCTGAGAAAACTCAGCTTTGCGCCGACACTGGTAACTACAGAGGGTTCTATGAAGCCTTAAAGGCGGTGTACGGCCCCTTGTACCAGGTCCAGAGTCCCCTGCGCAGCGCAGACGAAAAAAGCGCTACTCACAGACAAGGCATCCATCCTGAGCCGCTGGTCGGAGCATTTTCAGGCACACTTCAGCGCTGACTGTACAGTCCAAGACGCAGCAACTCAGCGTATCCTGCAACATCCAGTCAAGGCTGAACTTGATGAGGTGCCGACACTGGAGGAGATCACCAAAGCCATCCAACAGCTAAAGTGCGGCAAGGCTGCAGGAGTTGATGGCATACCACCAGAGATCTGGATCCATGGAGGCCCTTCTCTCCACATCAAACTCCATGAGATGCTGTCATGCTGTTGGGATCAAGGCAAACTTCCACAGGATCTCCGCGATGCAGTCATCATCACCCTGTATAAAACAAGGGAGAAAAGTCAGACTGCTCCAACTACTGCGGCATCACCTTCCCGTCATTCGCAGGCAAGATCCTCGCTAGGGTTTTGCAGAACAGAGTGATCCCCACCATCGCCAACGAACACCTTCCTGAGAGCCAGTGTGGCTTCAGAGCCAACAGGAGCACTACCGACATGGTATTTGTCCTCTGCCAGCTCCAGGAGAAGTGCTGTGAGCAGAACAAGGAACTCGTCATCATGTTTGTCGATCTCACTAAAGCTTTCAACACTGTGAGCGGAAAGGTCTTTGGCAAATTCTGGAAAAACTGGGCTGTCCACCAAAATTCTTAAGCATGATCATCCAGCTGCATGAAGACCAAAACAGGCAGGTTAGACTCAACAGTGTCCTCCTCTCGGAGCCATTCTCCATCTCAAAACGGTGTCAAGCAGGGCTGTGTTCTAGCTCCGACACTCTTCAGCATTTTTTTTAGCATGATGCTCCAGCAGGCCCTTGAAGACCTTGAAGATGAAGACGGCGTCTACATCTGCTACCGCACTGATAGCAGCCTGTTCAACCTGTGGCGACTACAGGCTCACACAAAGACACTGGAGCAACTGATCCAAGGGCTCCTTTTCGCAGACGATGCTGCCCTTGTTGCTCACACAGAAGCAGCTCTACAAAGGCTACTTCCTGCTTTGCACTCTTTGGACTGGAAATTAGCCTGAAAAAGACAGAAGTCCTGCATCAGCCTGCACCCCGAACAGAGTTTCACTCTCCTCACATCACAGTTGGCCAGACAGAGCTGAACACAGTCCACCAGTTCAGCTATCTGGGGTGCACCATCTCTTCAGGTGCCAAGCTTGATAAAGAAATTGACAACAGACTGGCCAAAGCAAACAGTGCATTCGGAACACTGTACAAGCGAGTGTGGAACAACCAGCATTAGAAGAAAAGCACCAAGAACAGCGTGTTTCGTGCAGTCATACTGACCACACTCCTGTACGGCTCAGAGTCGTGGGTCTTTTACCGTCACCACCTGCGATTCCTTGAACGCTTCCAGCAGCACTGCCTCCACATAATTCTCAACATCCACTGGAGTGACTTTACCACCAACGTCGAAGTCCTCGAAAGAGCGGAGGTCTCAAGTATAGAGGGCTCTACTGCTGAAGTCCCAACTGCGCTGGGCAGGACACGTCTCCAGGATGGAGGATCACCGCCTGCCAAAAATTTGTCCTCTACGGAGAGTTGTCAACTGGCCATCGTGATAGAGGAGCGCTTAAAAAGCGCTACAAAGACAATCGAAGAAAAGCCTCAGTACCCTGTCACATCGACCACCGCCAGTGGTCAAACCTCACTGCCGATCGTGGCGCCTGGAGAAGCACCATTCACAAGGCTGCATCCTCGTTTGAAGCCTCCCGCAGAGAAAGTCTCCGAGAAAAGAGGCAAAGGAGGAAAGCACGCCAGGCTGCAGCAGCTCAAGAACCACTGGACCCGATGCTGACCTGTGGCCACTGTGGCAGATCATGCCTGTCCCACATAGGACTCATCAGCCATCAGCATGCATGCAACCCACGTGGACACCCCCTCAATAATCTTCGTCTACGAAGCCAAGCCAAGAGAGAAACAGCAACTGTGCTACAAATGTTGCCCTCTGGTTCTGCCCAACAAAGTTGAGAACACAACTAACAGCAGAAAGAAAATTTTCAGCACCCCACTACCCCCATTTCCTACTTCCTTGCACTCTCTGCCCCTGCTGTTCATGTTCTGCTGTACAATCAACAGGCACACACACACACTCTGCCCCTGCTGTTCATGTTCTGCTGTACAATCAACAGGCACACACACACACTCTGCCCCTGCTGTTCATGTTCTGCTGTACAATCAACAGGCTCAACACTAAACATCTTGACACTGACAAGGAGGAAACCTGTTATAATTATCCACATCACACAGATCTTCCATGACTTCACAATGATTTCACACACACACACACACACACACACACGCATGTGCAAGCACACACACACACAGTCACAAGAAATTTATCATGGAAGGATTTGCAAGAATTCTGACTGTGGCCATCTCACTGCAACAGCATCATTTCTAGGGGGGTAGGAAAAACAAACACTACCATACCAGCCAACCCTGTCAGAACTGAACAGGTGATCTGGATTGGCAGCTTCACTTCTCTTGGTATTCATGTTGTTTTAAAATAGTATTTTACCAGCTGTGGCTGATTATTGTGACTACTGAAAAACCAGCAAAATGCACAGCAGCCCTACCCTCCCACCCTCATCCCCCCTCCCAACAACAATAAAAAAATTCCATAAGTTGACAGAATCAGAAACGACAAATACAGTAAAGTGAGAAGCAGCACTGGCTGGGCAGGCCCTGGGTTTTATCACTGAACAAATTTCTCAGTGGTGCAGTCAGCTGAAAAAAAAAAGAAAAAAAAAGGCTATCATAGTCATAATCAGCCAGATGCTGGCAAGTCCAGGTACCACAGACGAAACAGTGTCATTACTGACTGTAATGCACACAACACAAAATACAAGGCCCCTGGCTTCAGGAGATCACACATCTACTGGATTCAGAGGCAGACAAGGTGCCTGTGTTGTCTTTCTGGGACTGAACCTTGGCCAGCACTGAGTCCTGTCGCTCCTGCACACCATTTGTCCATGGGGCGTTCCAGTCACTGGGAGGATTCCGGCGGTACTCCCAAACGTTGTTGCCTTGCGCTCCTTCCAGGCGGGCCTTTCGTCGTTCTGTCTCGCTGCTTATGATAGACTCCTGTATGAAAAGAAAAAGGTTGGCAAATATTCAAGACACAGAAATGCAGACTGTAATAAGACACAACTACAATTCATTAAAAAAAATGATATTCTATATCATGTTTTCTTAAATGTCAGTAAATCTGTGAGTTAATCCGATGATAAAACTGGTTTCAATCAGTCGAACTACGATTCATCTTCTCACATGAAAATTGGTTGTACATGGGATATTCAAAATCATGAACATAACCAACCCTCCCCTTCTTCCAAGCTCCACTGAGGACAGCCAAGGTCACTTATTCTTTATGTCTTGTCTCACAACAGTAGGTTGTATAGGGATGCAGCGGATGGTCGAAATTCAGAGATCTCTGTAGCGCTTTGTGCTCAGTGCTGCCCCTCAGGGAAGAGGTGGTGTTACCCATCATGTCCTTTGAAAGGTCAATAATGGACCCATTCATCCTGCCTCTGGGACGTCTACCCTCCACTGTTTACTGTAGACAAGGAGTCATGGCAACATGGCAAGATACACAGGCATGCTTCAGAACATGACATCTGTTTTTTTGTCTATCAGCATATGTTGACATGTTGCCTTAAATGGTCATTATGTCATGATCCTCTAGAAGGTGCCGAGTATCCATGTGAACTGCGTGTTCTCAAAGACCTGGATGTTTTACACAAGATCTGCTGTCAGTGACCATCATTTGCATAAACAGAGAAGGCTGGATATTACTACCAGTGATGGTCATTTACTGGAAAGGAAAAATGAGAAGTATCCACAAGTAGCACAAGTACCGTGATAAAACAACCCATCATTACCAATGTCTAATTCTTCATGGTAACTACCTAATTGTAAACGAACATGTGTGTTCTGGTGTGTGGTCCAAAACGTGTGTTGCCTTACAGCAGCAGCGATGTCCCCCGCATTTCTGAACTGCAGGCAATTTTTGTAGTCCTGTCTCCACCGCTCACAGTCTGCATAGCTGCCTTGTGTATAGTACTGATGGAAGCGGCCTTTGTAGCCTGCAACAACAGTTCAGCACACCAACATCAATATCACACTGCTCACAGTCTGCATAGCTGCCTTGTGTATAGTACTGATGGAAGCGGCCTTTGTAGCCTGCAACAACAGTTCAGCACACCAACATCAATATCACACTGCTCACAGTCTGCATAGCTGCCTTGTGTATAGTACTGATGGAAGCGGCCTTTGTAGCCTACAACAACTTCAGCACACCAGCCTGAATATCACACAGCACCTGATGTACTCATCGACAGAAACTGTTTATGTGGTTTATGATACAGTTGACAGTTTAGGACACAGAGTGGTTGATAAATTGCTGCTTGCTATTACAGTTCAGTCAAATGACAGACACAAAGCTGTTCCATGCATAGTACTGTTCCATGTGTAGCACTGTTCCATGTGTAGTACTGTTCCATGTGTAGTACTGTTCCATGTATAGTACTGTTAGAAGTAGTCTATAAAATGCAGTAAGCAATGACAGTTCAGTAAAATGATAATAATACGTACACATGTCCATGTACAGCACTGTTAAAAGTGGTCAATAAAATGCTGTCAACAGTCACAGTCCAGTAAAGTGACAAGGACACACACAGTTTCCCTGATCACAATACTGTTAGAAGTATCTATAGAACATTGCAAGCAATGACAACTCAGAAACATGACATGGTTGGACGGACGTGGTGGCGCCCTCCGGAGGGAGAGCTCACTCACACCAGTTTCCGCGACTAAGCAATTATTGTCGTCAGTAGGGGGTTTAGTAGGTGGTGTCCTGCGTATGTTGGATCAGAACAGGCGCCACTGAACACCACCGAAGTGACTTGGCAGCAGTGCAGCGTCTCCTCTGGTGGGTTGCCTCTTGACAACTTGACATTGACTGCTCCCTGTGGATTGCCAGTGCCGAGGCTGCAGCAGAACCAACCGGGTTGTGGCTGTGGACGGGGGTGTCGGAATGAGCGGCGTGGGTGCACTGCCACTGGGGTGGCACAGAGGTTGGGACAGCAAAAAAAAAAAAAAGAAACATGACGTGTCAACAGGTGAATGCAGACATGTCTTCACACCAGTCACAAAAACTTTACAGAATCTGCAGGCAGGGGCTAAAAACAAACTTTAAACAAACTTGTTGAATTCAGCTTTTTCCGTTTAAAAGTATGAAACATTCATGATACAAATGTCATACTTTTTTCTTTTTTTTTTTGTTTTTGTTGTTCCATACAGCATTCAATTTCATCACCATACATAAGTCAGCGAGTAGTCAGATGTAACATCATGTTCTTGCAACTCACCTTCTGTACACAACTCAATAGGACTGCTCACCTATCCCACTCTGATTGCTATGTTTCATAGTCACCACTCTCTACACGCTTTATTGTGTGCAGTGAGAATTTCTTAAATGACACAAATTTATCTGACCTGCCCTGAAATGCCCAGGAAAGTTAAATTACTTCAGACGTTTAAAATTTCATGATATGTCTTAATTACAACAGGTGAGGATTCAAAACAGAAAGGAAGGCTTTTAAAGTGGAAACATGGCCATTAATCACACTGATTAAAAAAGACCACTCAGAAAGGGCTTAAATAACAAATAAGGTGATATCATTCACACAAAAGTGCCCCCTCAAAATCTTTGAATCTGGAACTGACGATGTAAGTCAGGAACAAACTGACATTTTCAAGAATTTTCAGAAACACATTCTATTCATGCAAATGTGAAGCAGTACAGATGTACATGTATGCACGTTCACAAATTCACTATCATCACAAACACCATGACTGACGGAGAATGTAACTTGACTAGCACCTTCAGCAACCACGATATGCCTACCAGCAGACTATGCATAAACTAAAGTTTTCCCTTTTCTGTCCCTACTGTAAACACGTTTATATTACTCCTGATGGTCTGGGGGCATTTAAAAAAAAAAAAAAATTATTTTCTTTCTTTTTTTCATTTTTTTTTTTCAAAACATGGGATTCACCATCTTTATCTTCTTCATGACTCTCATGTTTCTGATCTGCTTACTACAGATAGCTACCTTTCGGCACTTCCATTGTTATTGCTTTCAGTCACTCAGTCAGTCTGTTACCTTCCAGCCAGGAATGGACTTAAGCATGTGTGCACAGTGTTAGAGTCGTTGCTTCCCATCAGCATATCAGCTTGCCTATCAGTGAAAAAGATATCCGTGTGTGTGTGTGTGTGTGTGTTCCTTTCAGTAACACTTGGTCCCCAACAGTCATCGATTTACAAAATTTTCAGTGACAAACACAGCCATTCTGGAACAGCAGGCGTGCAGGTTCTTGTAAAAGTTAACAGAGAAAATAGACTTCAAAGCAGAAAAGATATCAAGTAAAATGCATATGTATACACATGGAAGAAGTAAAAAAAAAAAAGGAAACAAAAACAAAAGAAACTGAAATGCTGAAATTTCAAGACAAGCGAGATCATTTCTGCGTACGCAGGCTGATACTCCTGTGGACACACCCTGTATAGACATCTGTCCGATAAAGCAAGTGGAGTTTTATGTGTATGACCATTTTTTTCTCCTGCCATTAAGGCCTCCTGCCATTAAGGCAGCCATACTCAATTTCTAATATGATAGCCTGTCACAGTTTTTATTCTTATCATCGACTATTCACATAATCTGAGTAAATGAATAAGTCTTGATGAGATGCATACATACAGAGCTATTTTCATGCAAAATTTTGAAACAATTCATCACTTTCAAGTAGGTGATAGGGAACTCACTTGCACAATCTGAATACTCCTCCAAATAGATTTCACAAGGTCTCATCTGAAACACAAACATAAACGAATACTTACATTTTTAACAACAAGCCTTTTCTATGAACATTTGATGATTTCAGTTTAATATATTACCACAATCATAATGAAAACTGCACTAACAATCTTGCAGGATTTGTTTTGGCTCCACCAAATTTTCACTCAACTGGCCTTTTGTCCGAATACTGGTGAATGGGAGAACACAATACCTCATTACCTGCCTGATGTTGGCAGTTTAACTGATTTAATTTCGGTTCTGCTAGTTCAAGATCAGACCTGTACATCCTTACAATGTACTGCTTGTGTATTTGAACATGATGCAGAAAGGGGGAAAAAAGTCACCAAATACTGCATTATGGGTGTATTCACATTTTATGTCAAAGCCAATGTTTCATTTTTCTCTCTCTCTCTCTCCCTCTCTCTCTTTGTTTTTTTCTTTGTTTTTTTTTTTCCCCCTTTGTTTGGCTGCTTCAAAATTGTTCTTTTAAGTTCATTGAAGCCAAGTTCAAAAGCTTTAGACAGAAGTTAATGAGAAAACTTACTTATGACCACTTGGATAAGTGCAATATGATCAATTACACTCAATCCAAATCTGTGCGGAATCATAGTTGGAATGGTGTGTTGGAAAATGTACTTTTCAGATGATTTGACAGTTTATTTGAGTGACTGGACTGTGCAGAACTAGGTGTGTTGGAAGTGGCTTGTAAATATCACTTGATCATTGTTTGCAACCCTGGGAAATTTCAGAACATGGCCAGTTAAATGGACCCTGAACAGTCACAACTGTTTCTATACTAAGCTCTAGCAATGACAGTAGTACTAGTAGCATGTAATTATTTGAGTGCAACTCTGTGTTACAGTATAACATTAAACTCCAATTGTCTGAGCAGCTTCTGATCAGTCAGTCTTCCTAAACTAGATGCTATTATGTAATTAAAATCAGTCTTTTTTTTTTCAGCCAGCTGACATCCTGTTCAACTTAAAGTTAAACATGCACCAAATACAATAATGCATTGAAAAATCTTCTGGATGGTGACCAAAAATACATCGAATTATTTGATATTTCAACACTGATTACCATGTGCAAGTGCAACCACACAGGTGTATGGGTGAACAATATAGATGATAAACAATACTAAGGGGAATTCTGGAAAGGCCACAAGGCCTAGACTGCTGCCAGTTCCCTTTATACTCCTACTACTGTTAGTTCGTTACTGCACTTTGTTTTTCAAAACAAAGAGCGTGTGCTGCTTTAACACAACACCCCTTTAACTAGTAGTTTTAGTTAGTATTATTCGTATAATATTGATAGGCTGTTCCAGAAAAAAAGACAGGATGGCAATTTATGATTTTCTTACATAATCACTGCCTTTCTGTTCATTTCTTCTTCATCCGTAGAGTGTCCTCAATCAACATGCTGATTATTCTGATTAAACTTGTAACTACTGGAGTTTACGAGCTCCCAACATGAACACGCCAAGAGATGCAGCTCCAACCACAGCCTCAGTCAATGAATCGTTCCACTCATGGATGGTTTGTGGGAGGAATGAATAAATCCAGTAGTCCTGTTGACACTGAAGTCTAGCAAGCTGCCCTGAGTGTGCTCTTCTGTCCCTCTCCTTAGGTGCTCTCAACTTTGGTTCTTGAGATTTACGAAGTTTGCCAAAATCCACCTGGACTATGTTGTTAATGATTTTGTACATCATGGTGAGCCTTGCGATCTTACGTCGGCTTTAAGAGATGTCCATCTGAGGTGGTGTAACATGCTGGTGATGCTAGTGGTTCTTTTGTAACAATTCAAAATGAAAAGAGCCGATCTTCATAGCACAGCCTTAATTTTTGTGATCTGTCCTTCTTTGTACAGGTCCCACACAGTACTTGACTATTCAGAACATGCTGCCCATTGCTTTACAGGCTGTCTCTTTGAGTCTGATGTTACTGACTCTGTGGTTTCTTCACAAAAACCCTAATGTTTTTGTTAGCTTTGTTTGTGATGTTATGAACATGGAGGTTCTAATCGAGGTCTTGTGCGATCGTGACCCCCAAATACTTCGCCAAGGTGACATTAGCAAGAATCTGATTGTGCAGCTGGTATGATGATGTCATCAGCTTCTTCCTTCTCTTAGGACTGATAACTGAGATCGAGGTACATTTCCCGGGGTGGAATGACATATCCCAACTTTTCTCCCATTTCTCTAGCTGCTGGAGATCTGTTTGTAGTTGGGTCTGGTCTTGGCCTGCTGTTATTGGCCTGTAGTTTGGCGGTGTCATCTGCAAAAAGTCACGTGGATGTGGAGACAGTTCCGGGCAAGTCATTTATGTAAAATTGGAACAAGCCTGGCCAAAGAACGGAGCCCTGGGTACTCCAGATTTCATGTCGACTTAATTGTTGATTTAATTATTAACAATGATATGATATGATTATTTCAGATATCGAACATTTAAGCCCACTGGGTAAAGTGATCATGAAGTGCTCTCGTTTGATTATATATAACAAGTGGAAAAATAAAAAAGAAGAGTTTGAGATGAGATTTGACTTTAAAAAGGGTAACTTTCATCAAATGAGATCAGAATTTGGTAACATTGACTGGACTATATTGCATGATTTAAATGTTAATGAGTGTTGGGAAATTATTAAATTAAAGATAAATCCATGCTACTACGGAGAGAAATATTCCAAAAGTGAAAAATAGAAAACATATTAAGGTAACTCCCATGTGGATGAGCAAATCAGCTATGAGAATAATAAAAAAGAAATATAAGCTGTTTAAAAGATTTCTAAACACCAAAGTGGTAAAGATTATTTAAAATATGTGACTATGAAAAATAAATGTAACAAATCATTAATAAGGCAAAAAAGGAATATGAAAAAAACATTGCAGATCAATGTAGAGAAAATCCCAAAAATTTTTGGAGTATGTACAATCTAAAATGAAATGCAAACCAACCATAAGTTTATTAAAAATGCCAAATGGAAACACGGCTGTACTGGATGTAGATAAAGCAAATACATTAAATTATTTTTTTCTCCAGTGTTTTTACAGAAGAGGACACGAGTAATCTTCCTAAATTAGATTTTGCATCAAAGTCTAATGGAATTACTTTATCGGATATAATAATTACTCTGCTGCAGCTGTACAACAAAAACTTAGTGCACCGAATCCATATAAAGCCCAAGGGCCTGATAAAATTCCGTCTAAATTACTAAAAGAATTGAGTAATGAATTATCTTTACCTTTATGTGTATTATTTAATAAATCGATTGAAGATGCATCTGTTCCATCCGACTGGAAAACAGCTGATGCGACAGCTATATTTAAAAAAGGTACTAGAACAGACCCAGGTAATTACAGACCAGTCAGCTTAACAAGTGTAACAGGTAAAGTCTTGGAGTCAGTCATTCGTGACGTTATAGTTGATTATATGGAGACAAACAAACTTTACGTCCAGAGTCAGCATGGGTTTCGACAACATTGATCATGTATTACTCAATTATTGGAGGTCATGGAAGACTTGACTCAGATGATTGACAAAGGAAAATCCATTGATGTAATATATTTTGACTTTCGTAAGGCTTTTGATACAGTGCCACATGAAAGATTACTAATAAAATTAGGTTCTTATGGAATTTCAGGCCATGTATTAAATTGGATCAAGGATTTTTTTTTAAAGAATAGAACTCAGCGAGTTAAAGTTAGGGCTACCTATTCTAGCAAAACATTGGTGAAGAGTGGAATTCCGCAAGGCAGTATTCTTGCCCCTATATTATTCGCAATTTTTATAAATGATTTACCTCAATCATTACATAGTTTCTGTAAGATTTTTGCTGATGATACAAAAATTCATAATACTTCAGATAATCATGAACTGTTACAAATGGATACTGATACTTTGGAAAGATGGTCAAAGACATGGAACTTGTATTTTAATGCTTCAAAATGCAAAGTACTGCATATTGGCAAAAAGAATCTCGAGCATGACTATGTTATTAAACATGCTCAGACAGTTAATATAACCAAAGTGAAGAAGAAAAAGACTTGAGGGTCATTTTTGATAAAAATTTACTTTTTGATAATCATGTGTGCAATGTTGTAAATAAGGCAAATAAAGTGATCGGAATCATACGGCGTTCTTTTGATTGATTAAATAAAAAGATACTTTTCTTAATTTATACAAAGCCTTAGTCAGGCCGATCCTTGAGTATGGTAAAATATTGTTTGGTATCCATATTTGAAAAGGCAGTCTTCCGTGATAGAAAAAGTACAGAGGAGAGCTACTAAACTGATAAAGGAATTCAAAGACCTACCCTATCAAGATAGATTGGAAAGTTGATATTACCATCTTTGAAAGCTCGACGATTACGGGGTGACCTGATTCAAGCCTACAAATTGTTTAATCATGTTGATGATATGACCCTACTAAATTTTTTACTTTATCTAACTTTGACAAAACAAGAAACCCTACTGATAAAAATTCACATTGAGTTTTAGCGTACTAACAGAAGAAAATTCACTTTTAGTAATCGAGTTGCACCTTGTGGGAATCAACTTGCACCAAATATTAAACGTGCCCCTAATTTAAATGATTTCAAAAATCTTATAGACAAAGGAAACATGTTAATAGATGTATTATTTGACTACGATGTCTAAATATCTTGAGCATGCTTATGACCTTGATGTGAACTTATTTTTCATTGAATGATGGGACAAATTATAAGCCGTGATGTTTAATGAATCTGTTAAGATTTTTGTCCCTATTTTGAACCTGAACCTGAACCTATAGTTGCTGACATCTATAAACTGGCATAAGTGTAACAGTGAAGAGGGGGGGGGGGGGGGGGGGGGTGCACAGCACTGGTGTGGGCTTTCATCTGCCTCTCGCTACTGTATGCGCCAATATGAAGGATTGTTATTATCACTGTATACTGTGCATGTGAACTATACTATTTCGTAACTAGTATTTGTATTTTCATTCTCAAGGTGGTTCCAGGTCACCAGAGTTCAAGGAAAGAAAGGGCAAACATATGTTTCCTAAGTATATCTGTTCATCAGTCAGTTCTGTATCTTTGGTTCGTTCTGTTCGACACCCAACAAATCATGCTCATGATTTCTTATGTTACTGAGGTTGCCTGCTTGCCGGATCGTCTGCTACAAGATCCTCGGATACCTCTAAAAGAGAAAGTGAGACATTCCGTGATGGCGAAAGTATTACCCGTACGCAAGTTTAGGAAACACAAATATTGCTGTCGTTAATGGACATGCATTGTAATGCCGGAGCAGTTTAGTTTAACTAACAATTAATCTTACCATCCAAATATCCTCCGGCAAAGGAGATGTCATGCCTTTCTCCTTGGTGGCAGCCATCTTGTGTCAGATGCAAAATTTGCATCGGAAAAACAGTGAAGGGCACGTTTGTATCCTGGTCAAAAGTGTCCCCTCGGTTCATTACACACACACACACACACACACACACACACACACACACACACATTGCCCACAGAGGACATTTTAAATGATTATCAGTTACTTTATGATTTCTCTAAAGTTTTGAATTCCAGTCAAGTTGGTATCTTTCTTTGATTTATTGAGTTACTTTAAGTGTCATTATTGTTATACAACTGACATGCTTGCCAGTAAACCAGTCTATGATGTTAGTACTATTCTATAGAATTTAGATCCCATAGGTTAGAGCCAATGGGTCACCACTAAAACTCCTAAATAGGGAACCAGCTCTAAACCATCACCCATTCATTGGATACTAATGTTCATCGAACCATATCCAGTATTCAGAAGAAGAAGAAGAAGGTTGATACATTAATTAGGACTCCTAAATTACTTTTCGTTCAGTTATATACTAATTGAATAGCCACGAACTCTAATTCCACTCGTACATATACAGCTTCATCCACAAACTACTCCTCATCTCCCCACCCACAGCCCCCATCCCCGCTCCACACACACACACACACACACACACAGACACACACACAGACACACACACAGACACACACAGACACACACACACTCACACACACACACACACACACACACACACACACACACACACACACACACACACACACACACTTTCCCACTCCCTGTCATCCCCACCCCCTTTTTTTTTTTTTTTTTTTTTTTGTTGACCTCCATCTAATATCGCCAATAGTGAAAAGACATTAAATCGAAACACACACACACACACACACACACACACACACACACACACACACACAGAGATCAAACAAACAAAACAGATTCCAGCTTACCTGGTCCTGATGTGATTAAAGCAAGTTTCAATGATGAATTATGATGAGCCTCTGTGTGTGTGTGTGTGTGTGTGTGTGTGTGTGTGTGTGTGTGTGTGTGTGTGTGTGTGTGTGTTGTCAGTACAACACTATGTTAATCTGACAGTAAATGGTTTCAGTCAGTCAGTCAGTGTGTGTGTGCGTGTGTGTGTGTGTGTGTGTGTGTGTGTGTGTGTGTATGCATCTTTATGGTTGGGCAGAATTTTTTCTTTGGACATCATTCGATCTATGAGCCAGACTAGACTCTCCCCTCCCTCTGCCACCTCTACCCCACCCCACCCCCATAAAGCAAGAACAATCGACAACTGCAACTGACAAGGTGTGTGTAAATCCAGTATGAGTGGAAATCTATGTTACGTACTGGGAAAAACCTCAGGGTAGTGCAGCACATAGAAGTTGTGGAGAAAGGTCCACAGTTTGTGTGTTGAGAGAAAACTGAAAAACATAGCAGTTCTTTGCAGTTATTGAGACAATTTCTTTGTTGTTGTATACTACTGTGTTGTTGTAAAGACATTAATTTTTTGCCTAAACAGTTGCACATCTATTGCTCCTAGTTGGGGTCCAGATTTTCTTCTTTGTTGATAGAACGTTCTTCATGAAAAAAATAAATAAAAAAAATCCTTGTCATTGATTTGGACAAATAACATGGTTCCATTTTGATGTGGAGACTGACAATCATTGATGGATCAAAAACATCGAGGTGGTTCTTTGCTGACAGCGAGATGTCTTTGTTAGTGTTGAGAGAGATAACTTTTAAATTATTGGTGTAGAGAAAACTCTTTACTCAATTATTGGTGTGGAAAGAAAGAACACTTTAAATATTAGTGTGGAGAGAAAGAGGTATCCAACTGCTGGTGTGTAGGGAGAGAATTCTTTACCAGTTGTCAGTGTGGAGACAGGCCTGTTAGTTTCAGTTTCAGTTTTCAGTTTCAAGGAGGCATCACTGCATGTGGACTGGGTCCATATACGCTACACCACGTCCGCTAAGTTTTTGAGAGCACACTGCGCATGATTTTAAGCTGATGGAAAAATGAATTAACAACTAAGATGAAAGAATTGAAGAAGAGGGTCTCGTGGCTATGACTCAGCAGATGTCTGACCTATGCATTAGCCCAACGCGCTGGTCAGACCTTGAGAAAGAAGTTAAAGAAGTTATTAAATTTGGTGGTTCAGATACTTGAGTTCAGATATGGGGAGTTTGTATTATAAACGAGGCCTGCGCGCAAGGCAACCCCAGGGAACCTTGGCGCTAGCGGGGAAGGTAGGGCGGGCATTAGAGTCTGACATGGTAAGTATACTTAGCCAAACAGGGAGTATAATACAAACTCCCCATTTTGGCGTCGTATACTATACCATGTCAGACCATAGCAGAATTTAAAGGAATAGGAGGAGGGCTGAGCGCCCTAATGGTTCCTGGGTTAACTGTTATGGCTGCATTGGCCGCCCAAATGAAACCCCTTTAGAACCATCAGCCCTGGTCATGCGGATGTCCCTTAGATAAAAGTTTATGAAAGGGTTCTCCGAACGCCAGTAGGCTGCCTCCAGGAGATGGCGCACGGGGACAGAGTGCTGGAACGCTGTGGACGTGGCCAGCGCTCTGACCTCGTGGGCTCGAGGGGAAAGGGCTGGGAGGTCTTTGTGGGCCTGGGCATAGGCAGATTTGATAGTATTGGATAGCCACCTAGAAATCGAGCCCGCCGAGATGTCTTTCTTGCTGTTGGGGTAGATGGAAATAAGGAGGCTTCTCTGAGAGGAACGCCTGGGGCGGGAACGCTCCCAGTAGTATCTGAGGCACCTAGAGGGACACAGGTCCATGTCCCCCCGCGCCTTCGCTGCCTAAGATATCCGCTAGGGAGCGGATAACCAGGGAAGGAGAGGACGTGCCTGGTTCCTGGTTCTTCGCTAAGAACCGGCAGGAACTTAAGCGAGACCGAGCCGTCTCTGTGAAAGGCGATGTCCCGAGGGTCACCACTGAGGGCATGAATCCCACTTCTTCTCCTGGCTGAGGCCAGGGAGAGAAGGAAGGTGGTCTTGAAGGAGAGAATGTCAAGGGATAGCGCGCGCGGAGGGGCTCGAAAGGGGGTTTTCTGAGGGAGAGTCAAGAACCAGAAAGAGGTCCCCACATGGGCGCGCCTAGGGGACTGAGCTTCCCGTAGGGCCACCCCCCGAGATAGTTCTCTGAGAAAGTCATTGTCGAATGATGGGCCCGCCCACTGACGGATGGTGGTGCATACGGCCGATCTGTAGCCCCGAATGGAACTAGCAGAGGGCTTTCGAGAGGACGAAAGATGGGATAGGAAATTGCCTATCTGGATGTTGGAGGGAGGGAGGGGGACCCGAGTTAGCCGTGCACCATGTGACCCATCTCTCCCATCGGTAATTGTAGAGGGACTCGGTGCTGGTCCTACGCGAGGCCAAGGCCAAGGCCAAGTCCCGTAATCACTGCGATGCCCCCCCCCCGCTTCTGTCAGGGTATCTAGGACAGACCGGGGTCTGTCCGCGGGGGAGGCGGGGACCGGTGGTCGCAATTTGGTTGGCATATCAGCCAAGCGTGTAGGCGAAGCATCTCTGGGGGGTGGAGTGAGGGAGGCCCGAGCGAGGTTGTCTGAGCAAGTCCCACCGAGGGCTAGCTGGAGAGGGGGAACGTGAGTTAGGGACCTGAGGTCTGGGAACCACAACTGGGCCGGCCACCACGGGGTTATAAGGATGAGTTTGGGTCTCTCCAGCCTGGCCTTCCTGATCACTTTGTGAAGTATTTGGGAAGGGGGAAAGGTGTACGCGATGAGTCCCGTCCAGGGGAGGGAGAGCGCATCGACTGCGTACGCTCTCGGAGATCCAGGACGGGAGAGACATACATGGGAAGGCGATGGTTGAAGCGGGTCGCCAAGAGGTCGACCATGGGCTTGAACCAGTGCTCCCATACTGTGGTTAGCGTCAGCTTGTTCAGGGTCCACTCTGTGTGCAGAAGGATCCCTGAGCGGCTGAGAGAGTCTGCCAGGATGTTGCGTGTCCCTGCTGTATGTCTCGCACGGAGGGTGGTTCCCCGTGCGTGGCACCAGCGAAGGAGGGCCTCTGTCCGTAGGAGAGGCCGATGGAGTGAGCCCCCCCCCCCCCCCCCCCCCCCCCCCCCCCCCTTGTTGATGTAATGGGGGCTACCAACGTGTTGTCCGTGAGGAGGAGAACCAGTTGGGCGAGATTAGGTGTTGGAAGTGGAGGAAGGCCAGCCTGACCGCTTCCAATTCTAATATCTTGATGTGGAGGCGTGCCATCTGTGCGTCCCACACCCCCGAGGCATGACTGTCCCCCAAGTGGCCCCCCCAGCCCGAGTTGGAGGCGTCCGTGTACAGTTTGAGGGACTGAGTTGGGAGAGAGATTGGAACGCCGGTGGTCAAAGTGGACGGATTGAGCCATTCGTCCGTGGCGCCAGAGAACCAGTGGCCGTGGGGAATGGTCAGGGCCCCCAGCGGTCCGAGGTCTGGGACCGCCGACGACGGAACTCCCTCTGCAGCTGGGGTTTGGAGAAGAGGTCCACTATCCCAGCGGACCTCTCTGGGGTCGGGGCGACCTTCATGGCAATCGTGTCGAAACTCATGCCCAGGAAAGAGAACCTCTGACTGGGGATGAGTTCGCATTTGAGGGGTTGGTTACAAAACCCAGGGTGAAAACAGAGCCTTGTCGGGGATACGGTGTAGGCCCGATGGACCTGGGGTAAGACCAATAGGGGGGCCTGGAAGGGCGTGGCTGAGGCCGGGGGGCAAAAGGACGCCGCCTGCATGCGTTCCTCGACCGAAAGGGACATATCCGAGGTGGAGTACTCGCCAAAGTGCGAGTGATCCTGGCCCGGGACACACTGAAGGGAAGCCTTGAGTGCCGGGGAGTGAAGAGCGTGAAAGCACCCGCGTTTCTGGCCACTAGCAGGCAATAGAAGTGGCTTGTTGCTGCGCTGTCCGCCGCAGCCGACAAGTGATGCGATATCCTGTTGACTAGGTGTCGCATAAAGGGATTGCTGAATAAGCGAGATTCGTCCTCATGGTGTGGTTCGGAGGTATGTCCGAAGGCACTGGGACGGCGCCGTCATCCCCAGGCCAGAGTACCTCCGCCCTCTGCAAGAGCATGGTAAGGTAGGCATGCCCTGCAATGATGTGTAAGATGCCCATCCGGGCTACTCGGTCCCAGTCCTTTTTAATGCTTTAAAGGAGATGGTGCCCGAAGTAGGGGGGCCGGTTGGGCATCAGGCGACAATCAGACTGGGAGATGGCCCACTCCCTGGTCGCCGGATTGTCTGCAAAGAGGGAGGTCACTGGGTGCTTCCTGCGGGTCCCGAGGAGGGAGCCGAAGGGGGTCGCATTGGGCGCCGGGGGAAGGTCTTGACCGGCGGGGGGACGGCGTCTGCTGCACTTGCGCGGACTCTCCCACAGCGAAGTGAGGGACTGAGGATCGACGAGCCTGAGTTTGCGTTGGGCTGGGGGCGGCCCGACGATGTCAGGGAAGGCCAAGATATCGGCAGAGGGAGGGGCTTCCCTCGACTCCAAGTCCGGTCGAAACCGGTCAATGGTGCGGATATCGTAGGGATGGGATGAGAAGAGGTCCTCATCGTCGTCGTCCTCCGGGTGTGGGGAGTCGAATTCCTGGGAAGGTAGGTCCTCCTCAGGGGCATCTGCGCGGGTGCGTGAGGGTCCCGCCCTCGTTTGTGGTGGCGGGGGGGGTGGTGGGGGGGGGGGGGGGGGGGGGGGGGGGCGGCCCCTCGTGGCTCTGTGCTCGGCAGACGGGCTAGGGTGGGGAGAGCCCGGACTGCCGATCGGACAGCGCCCGAGGTGGGAGACCAAGGTCGACCCAGGTCTGTGAGATTGGGTGCCACAAGCGACCATATAGCTGTTCCGGTTGGGAGTGGGTGTAAAGTCACTGGTCTCTCTCGGGGGGCATAGAGCCACTGGTCCCTGGGGAGATAAGCAGGCTGTGGCGGCCCAGGGTACTGTGCAGGGACTCCCCGGGGACCGGGGTAACCTTGAGCAGCAGAGGGGGGGTAGTGTTCGACCATGGTATGTCGTCCCCCCCCCCGGGAGTGCGCTGGGACCCAGGGGAATAGGGCCGGTTACCCGTGGTCCCGCTGGTAGATCCTCCCCCCGGAGGAACGGGACCGAGGACGTTGCCCAAAAGGGGGGCCGAGTAGGTCGGACCCCCAGCGTCCTGAACCCCTAGGGGAACCTGCGACGGGCGGCGGGGAGCGGGTAGATCGGCCGTCCTTGTGTATGTTCACAACCGGTGGAGGCACTCGGTGTTCCCATACGCCCAGAGTTATGGTCATGTGCATGGTCTTGCCATGACGTGGCCATAAAACTGCGTCCGGAGATAACGGGACGCTCCTCGTGCAGGGGTGTTGGCTGCACCTGTGCACGGGGGGGAGAGAGCGTCGTGAGACGGCGAGTCCAGATGGGGGGGGAGACGTGGACCCGCGCGTCTCATAAATGCGAGTGACGGGTGGAGGTTCCAGTCCAAAACCGTCACCCGTGCCTGTCCGCGCCTCGGCAAAGGTCCCCGGGGGCCGAGGGTCGCGTGACTGGGCATAGTAAACGGATGTCTGACTATGCGCCGGAAAGCTAGAAGGCAGGGTGGCTGGAGGAGAAGCGGAATCCCGCTTGGATGCTTAGACTTGAGTGGATCCCTTAAGGGGGGCCTGCCCTTTGATTTTCTGGGCAGGGTGAACGATAAGCATTTGGAAATAGCAGCCAATTGCCTAGTAGCTTTCGAACGCAACGGTCGTGCGTCCGGCGGTCGGGTAGAGGAGGGAAAGTCCCGCGTCCCCTTCGCGGGAAGGTCGTCTCCAACTACCGCGGCCGTCCGTTCTCCGCGGGAAGAACGGTCTGCTCGGAGGAGTTGGAACCAACTCGTTGGTCCTCCGGGAAAGCGAGCAAACTCTGAACGTCAGAGCTGCTCGGCCCCCAACGAGTCCTTCACCATTTTGGGCAATGGCGCCGAGCAAAACCGGAGCACACGATCGTTAACACGACGGTCGATTGAGGAGGGTATACAGGTCGATCGACCGTGTGCACACAATAGCAATATAACACAATGGAAATATAAAAGTAAACAAGCTCGCACAGTGTCAGAAAACGCAGTAGCGATGAACGAAACCGTGCGTGAGCAACGGCAGTGGCGTGAACCAAAAGTGCTGAGTAACGCCACGTGTAACAGCAATGCCGAAGGGCGATGCGATCGCCACGCACACGAAGCCGATCGAAAAATGCGGCAATGAATGGGGGGGGTGTACACAAGTGTAGGAAGCAAATTCCGAACGACAAACCACGTGTAATAGCGTGGGCTAGAAAGCTGGTGCGACAAGGAATGAAGACCGGCGCAAAACAAGATGGCGACGAAACCGACCCGCGATCGTCGCAGATGAGATAGTGGAATCGTGGTACAAGTGACGGCGAGATAGAAATCGGAATTTAGGGGCGAAAAGGCCGTAAAGGCGAGTGAGAATGCAAGGCCGATGGACAAAGGGAGGCAGAGAAAACGCGATGGACGTGGCGATGGAAAATGTTGATCAACCTCGAACCGGTTACGCAAATAGACAAGAACCGGGAGCACCACGATCGCGAGAAATTTCAGTAAATAAGGTTAGAATGCTAGCCCATCCGATAACCTCACACGTCACGATATAAGCGGAAGCCACAGATAAATGAGTACAGAGTGCAAACACAGCAATCTTTACACAAAGGCAAAGTATAGGTGAGACAGAGCACAAGACTTATCTTGCTTGGGCGACAGGCCGAAGTAGAATGACGGGACAGTACACAATCTTCGGCATCTTCCGTAGGCGGAAGTAGGGTGGGCGTCACGTGACTATCTTATGACTGCATTTTGCACACAAAACTTCGGGCCTGACAGAGCTGACTGACAGCCGTTTAATGCTATGGTCTGACATGGTATAGTATACGATGCCAAAATGTGGAAACAACGATGGAAAGTTATGTGAATCGAACACTTAATGTACTGAAAGGAACCCATGACATTACAAAGATTATTACCAGCTGAATTCTAGAAGGAAAACACAACGGATCATTAAACGCTAGTAAACAGGTGCATATATGTACAGTGGAAAACTAAACTGGCTCTATGTTGGTGATCTCAGTGTGCTCCGAAAATCAGATTCATTTTTGGGTAGGAAGGGAGAACATGACATGAAGACTGCTGATTGCGGCCAAAGAATGATATAAAGTTAAATCTTCTACACAGTTTAGACAAGACTTGTCCATTTGTTTGCCAGACAATTCAGTGTCACCAGTTGCTCAATGTATCTGATGCGAATAGGTGGGTCAAAGAGATCATAAATGAAGGGGTGGCATGTGGTGTTCAAGAAAACCAGGAACAAACAGACCTGTTAGTGTGGAGAGAGAAAAAACAAATTTAATTGTTGGTGCTTTAATGGGGGGAGAACTCATTTCATCATGGTGGAGCCGTCAGTTGGCCAAGACTGCTGGTATCACAGACCATAAAACTTTGTTCTTGTACAGCATTTTGCAAAACCTGTTGTCAGTTTTGTTGGCTTTTGTGAAGCTACCTTTTGAAGCAGTTTCACTTTCATCAAGGTCTCAGTGCATGTGGGGACCCGTCAGTCCATATATGCTGCACCACATCTACTAAGTTTCCAGACCACACTAGGCATGATTTAAAGCTGATGAATGAATGAATTATAATGACTGAGATGAGAGCATATTAAGAAGAGTCTCGTGACAACAACTTTTCAGATGTCTGATCTGTACATTAGCCCAAATGCTAGTCAGACCTTGGGTACACATCTAACATTGTCTGTGCCATTATCATCATTGTATATGCTTGTGATGAAAGTACACATTGAGTTGTGTGGGTGGGTGTGCATGGATGAGTGGGCCTTGTATGTTTGTGCCAGTGTATGCAGTACCCATGTTCATATGTGTGTGCATGCATGCATGTATGTTTATGTGTATACATGTGTGCAATCTGGGGGGTTGTGTGTGCATGATCCTGCACGCATGTATAAGCACATGTCTGTGTGCATATATGTATAGATGTGTGTCTGTGTATATGGACAAATCATGTGTATTCATGTACACACACTCCACTGTCACAGAAATTCTTCACAAGAGAATGAGGTACCACACACATATTGTTTGCATTTATTATTCAATCCATGAATATCAACCAAGTAACATTCATTGCCTGCAATTACACTGACATGCTGATCACTATTTTATCACATTTCTCATCAGAAAGGCATACACTCAATGCTCCCTCTTCAATACCTTAGAAGGCTAACATACCACCACCATAAATTAAAATAATGTCATATTTACAAACATTGTAAGTTCAGCTTTAAACGTTCTCAAATCATAAGATTCTGACTCGCTTTTCTCTGTGTCACAAACCATGAACAGAAACCAGTGATACCTTTGAAGCAGGCAGACTCACCACACACACTTATCAATGGTGGCAAGCAAACAGCTGTGGCCATGGAATGATGTTATGCCAAGTTCTAACTGCATCTAGGAATGTCTGAACATTTATCTATTCTAGATAATACTAGTTAGCATATTCCCCACATCTGTGCCCTTGCATGTATGTACACATCTACTCACAAACACAGAGATAACATAAATACACTTCCCGCATATGAAACACTTGCGCACACCTCCACATACCCATGCACACACCAATGCCACATTCCTATGCACACACCCATACAAATGCATACACCACAAAACACACCACCATATGAGTATGTACTTTACCTCTGTATCTGCATCTTGTATCCACACACACACATACACACACACACACACACTCTCACACACAGTTACAAAGAACCATACAAATAAATAATGAAGAATGTCTTCAACAGCAGTGGTAAAAGGTCATGCTAACAGCACAGATGCGCTTAGCATTGCACAGGCCCTTCTCTCACACCACACACTGTATTCCAACTTCTGGCAATTCACACCTGCTTCATCCTAGTTAACAAAGCTTTGAATAACAGTACTAATAAATTACTAATAATAATGGAACTTTGTACATGCATCCAGAACCTGTTTGCTGGGTTTTCAAAATAAAAAAAAAGCAAAACAATTGACCAATTAGACAGAAAGAAGAAGAAGAAATCATTTCACTGTACTCGGTACTAATATGCAGGCAAATGTAAAATGACACTGACAATACAAAAATACCAAATTCAGACCTGAAGCCTGCAATAAACTGTCTGCCATGCAGCACTGTTTCAAGACTGCCTTCAGCCATGTTACCAATCTAGCGTCACAATATTCCTTCTCCTAAAACGGAGTTAAATTCTCTGAAGACTGAACATGGCTACCTATGTAGTGAATCAATAAAAACAGTCATCATGTAATATTCTCACTCCCTGAATGCAACTGATTACATAATATTTATGGGGGAAGGCGCATACAATAAGTGACCCTTAATACTGTAATCCAAAAAGAAGAGGAATGAATAAGAACGCCTATGAATGCAGTATGAAACATTACACTTGGAAGAATGCATGTATTCTTAATGGCTACTGATAACATCTAATGCAAACAAGGAAAAGAAATGTTAAAGCAGAAATTCAAAACAACATCCTTTGAAATAATAAATAGGGAAATTTGAAGTCCCTGGTGGGCTATCCAAAAAAACTTTAAATCCATCTTCTTTAAAACCACCACTTTCCCATTCCTGTCTTTTGAATTTCTAAGTATTACTGGTTTAAAAGTACAATATTCTCCTCTTACTCTTTTCAAATCAGATGTTCAAATATGCAAAAAACTTGACTTAATTAAGAAAAAAATTATATATGAAAGAATTAAATGCAGTTCTACTTCTTATTTCTGCACACTTCAGAAAATGAGGAAGATAGTGCAATGCAGAAGAGAGGACAGAGAGAGAGAGAGAGAGAGAGAGAGAGAGAGAGAGAGAGAGAGAGAGAGAGAAAGCACAGTGAATCCTATCACACACTCTCTCATAGACGTTTTTCTTGATCAGCTTCTCAAGTTTGCGAATGCGACTGGACTCCGGTTCAGGGGAGGTGACCTGGGATAGACTGGGGGAGAGCGATGTTCCAGAGTTTGGTGCCAATCACAGCTGACACTGGCACCCTGGCACGGTACATCTCTATCAGCGTGCTCTGCTCTGCTCTCCGCAGGCCCTGTACACAGCGTCAAATATGTTAATCCTGCAGTGGTCACTGGGTGCCATGACAGACACATGAACTACAGAGTAGTTGATGTTGCTATACGTTCATCACAAGATCTCAGTGGGCAATGGGAAACACTTAATGATAGGCACCTCATCTCAAAACACTTTAGTGCCTTTCAGTCTGAAACCACGAAAGACTGGATTTTAATATGTTCTCCTACTGATTTGTCCAAAGATTGCCTTATTTGCTCATGGCGAGAACACTGTCCTCCTCTGTCAGAAGACCCTAAAAAAAAAAAAGGGGGGGGGGGGGGGGGGGGGGGGGGGGGAAGAAGGGAGATAAATCCCATCCTCCATACTGCCTTTCTTATACTCTGACCCTCAGAGTGACTTCCACTGATGTACATATCGCTCCTGATAAGTGAGTTGGTCAGTTTACGCACCTTCCACCCTTTCCAGGTCACTGGCTCCTTGTCATTAGTGTAACAAATATTTGTTTCCCATGTTTTAGCATGCTAATTATTGATGTTTCTGGCTTATGAATAATCTGACATGATCTGTCAGTAGTTAAAGTACTGCAATAGTGACTTTAGTCTCTTTAACAGCATAGTATCCTGATTTTTTTTTTTCAATTACATTTCCCCCCTGAGTCACGCATAGAACAAACTAGCCTGTCACACACTTCTACTTTAATAAATGTTCCATCCTGTAAAGCTAACAAAAACAAAGATATATCTTCTGGATTACCAGATTGGTTACATTATTCCTGGCAAAGGGTACCAATTTCCTGTTTGATACACATGCACTCTTGCAGTATATCATCCATGCATGCATGCTTTTATGCATGCACATATTTTGTACAAAACTAAATAAAGCACCATCATGCCATGAATGTTTCATACCTTCATTTCTAGCACTCGCTGGAATTCGGTGACGTCGGCGTCAGTCAGCAGGCGGATGAAGTTGTCCACAAATCCTTGGGGTGGGTCATGGGGAGACATCACAACCTGCATCACACACACACACACACACACACACACACACACACACAATAAGCCCCACTACATTTTTGTCACTACAGACATCATCATCTTCATCATCAGCACTATGACCAAGGTAATCAAGTCAAATTCATTACCTTTTAAAGAGAAAATCATGAGTGAGTGCACATATTCTAAGCCACTCGAACTTAACAAAATGTCGAAAAGGAGCTTGATTTCAGTGCTTTGAAAAAAAAAAAAAGCTTTTGAGACATTTTCTGTAAAAAAAAAAGTATACAAGCATCAAATAACAAACAAAACAAAACAAAAAGCACTTTGGGTTTTTTTTTCTTTCTCATCTTCCAAGTCGATCACAACCACGGAGGTTGCGCGATGAACCAAAGAAACAGGGAATTTTTGTTGTTTGCTGGAATGTTTTTAATTACAATCACTCATGAGGATAATAAAGACAATGATATGGAGATCCACTCTCATCAGAAGATATACGACAGGGTTGTGTTCTACATTTCCTTTCATAATATATATCCCAGCGACAACCAGCCTGAGAGATACAGACATCTGCAGCAGTGTTGGTCATCAAATGAAAAAACACCCTCTCACAGATGTATTCACTGAATGAATGAAACTTGACTATGTTCAAAACTCTAGATCCAGAGTCGAGGCCGAAAAATCCTATAAGCCAGTGCCTCTGATGTCAATCAGACCCACAATTTCTCATCCTGGAATTCCGCAACACTAACCAAAGCACCAGGCACCTTGAATTTTCTTAATAACCATAACGATGCATGACAAATGTATCTTCATGAGACATGTACATGGCAGACATCTAAACTATGTTTTCCCTCCCTTTCCTCAAACGCTCTCCCCTAACCCGCCTGTTGAACTGACACTGTCCAAACAAAGAGCTTCAATGTGCTGTTATCAACACTTCCAGTCACTGGCAGTGATGGGGCGATTTATGTCCAATCAGGCTGAGGGTGACGGCACAGACAAGGAGGGTATGTACTGGGATCGTGGGTCAGCATCATCTTTTTTTTATCATCATGAAATTATTGTGTCATGATTACACACCAGAATCTGTATTTTAAATGCACATGACTTCACCAGATTTGCGATTGTTACTCAATTACTCTCATCTGTATAATCAGTACATATTTACTATGTGCACAAAACTTCCTGTATTAGAGTATAATTATCTTGTTTTTTTTGGTTGTAATCACATGCCAATAAATCATCATTCTTTTCCATGCCTTTTCTCAGTGCTCAGTCAGTTATATTACATACGTATTCAACATCTTTCTCTAATATGACTGTAGTCTGTCTTTGGCATTTTTTTTTTCCCAAAAAACTTTGGGATGTCGACAGTAAACAAGTGGGGTAGTTTTTGCTCCATAAGGAAACCGAACACAGAACAACTTTTATTCAAGACTGGCACAGCCTATTTACTGTTCCCTGCCTCATTTCATTTCCAATTTGGGATGTCGAGACAAACCAACTTCATCGATCCCTGCTAGCTTACTTTGAAATGGCTCCATATCCAACATATAACCAACCACTCTAGATTCTTACCTTCAAAATCATCTCAGCCTTGGTCATTCCCTTCACCACTATCTTGGTAAAACTGGAACAGACCACTCACATCACTAAGTACACACATGGGCAATGACTGGGCATGCACACAAAGTGTTCAGATTTAGCATTTTACATCAAAATACTGCACTATGTGCGCACATTGTCAAGTATACCATCACTTCACTTGGAAACAAACCTGTTAAAAAGTGTGGCATCTAATCATAGGAAAGTACCTAGCTGGCTCAGTGGATAAGAACCATACTATCAAAAAAAATGTTCTTGACTGCTGATCTGTTTCACAAATAAAAACTTTCTTTAATGATGTTCTGAAGATCTGCAATAGAAAAATAAAGAAAAAGAAATTGTAGACATTTCAGCCCTGGAGATGGTCACTAACCAAAACATGGACTCTTTTTTTTTTTTTTTTACTGCAGATCTTCAGAACATCCTAAAAGAAAGTTTTATTTATCATTCTCTCCATCTTGTGTTGAAACCCTCTCCATTTTTCACAGATGACTTCCCTTTCCATTCAAAGAACAGTGAGACCTTGTGTGCCAATGGGAGGGATGACACAAAAAAAATGCTAATATCCTATTCAGACATCATCCTGGCAGGATTAAAAAACAATCACTTGGCTACAGAAATCTTACAAAAAGGAAACCTCGGAGTACTAACCCGAGGTACACAAAAGAAAGTAGAATCATGAGATAAAAGAAAGAACAGCCAGAGGATCCCTATCCAATGTCTCCCTATTGCCATCATCCTTTCCAGCAGTCACTTTCCTTCCTCTCTCATTCTGTTCTTTAGTGTTGCGCTTTGATTCTTTCCTTATAATTGAATATTGCTTAATCTATTCATACCTTTTTTTTTGGGGGGGGGGGGGGGGGGGGGGGGGTTGGTTTTTCTAGCATTTCACAGTATTTCTCCTGGCCTAACTGGTATCTTGTCCACCGTTTTAACTGTGCTTACTTCATATGCGTATTATGTGTTAAAGATCTGCTTTCTCTGCTGTACAGGTTGGGAGGTCTAAGTTCACTCCCCTGCAACATTCCCAGCTTTGTCCCTGTGGTTAGAGCTTTCCACTATTTTCCACCTCTTGGATTTATAAATCTTGAAGATGGGCTGGGCTGACATTAAGACACAACTGGCAAACATTCTTTTTCATATAGCCAGGAGTCGAGTAACAATGCATGCTATTCAATACCAACATACATTCATAGTGCAGATGTCTCACAACAAACACATAGCTGCTATAAATGAAACCAAAAAAAAAAAAAAAAACTTCACACATACTTGTAACAGACACAGAGCAAACATTCTCCACAGAAAAATACATACACAAACACACATTATCATTTTTTTTTTACCTACCTTGCAGGGGCTTTTCGGGCGACCTGTGAGCCAAGGGAAGGCAACTCTAGGAGTACTGTTTTCAGACTGTGCGTGTCCAGCAATAGCTGTGGGAGAAAAACAGCAAAAAACACTGATTTTACTGGCTTCTGGTAACTGGAGTCACTGTCTTACACTTTGTTTTGATTCCCTGCCTTAACTCATCCTCTTGACACACCTTTTAATGGTACAGCATCCCTTAAGGAGTTGCTGCATTCGCCATGAGACCAAAGTACATAAATAAATAAAAGCAGAAATCCGATCAACTGAAGTTAGCTAAAACTTCAGTTCATCGGATTTCTGCTTTTATTTATTTAAAATAAAAGAGGGGGGAGGGGAGGGAGATAAAAGAGGGGGGAGGGGAGGGAGGGTATGGTATATGAGGAAAATCTAAGGACATTGCCACAAGCATTGTAGCCTGCACTCAACAATTACTAAATCAATTTGATCCATTGTGGATTCATATGACATAAAACCCCATGCTCTGAGGAGTCATTCCACCACCTGTACAATCTTTTCTCCCAAATCACACTCTAGTCTTAGACCTGTTTCAACAGTTTTTTGTCTAAATTCATTTTAAATACTCATCTACATTTATTCAACATCCAAATTAGTCTTCACTTACAATACCCAAATCGGCTTGCGGTCAATCAGTATTTCAAATCACCATCTCAACACATTATCACCTATACTCAACACCTTGGCCAGTTTCAATTCAATATCTGAATCTGCTTTAGTCAATCCCCAAATCAGCTTTACTTTGACCATTTACTAATACTTATATCTGAATATTCAAATATTTGAATTACATTTTTTCATCTACTTTGTACATTTTCGGCACTTACTGAAGCATCCAATGAAACCAAGAAAGAATGAGCGAACGAAACACAGGTCTGAAATACTGAAGCATCTAATGAAACCAAGAGAGATAGTAGTAGAGAGAGACACTGGTCAGAAAATGAACTGACTTGTTCAGCAGCCACCGTGCTGCCAGGCTTGCACTTGAACAAGGTGTGGATAAATTTTGGGATGAAAGAGCTGGAACACAGCATCACCATCACAATCACGCATCATTATCTGGGACTACACCTAGTTCTACAAATCATGCTTCGCTTCATCCATTTTACTCATCATCTGAAACACATTTCAATCATCTGAAACACATTTCAATCATCTGAAACACATTTCAATCATCTGTTTACATTTCATCAGCTGGACCACCTTCATTTTTCATGTTTCTTGCCTTGTCTTCTACAACTGCTCATTTAAGCTCATCTACTCGCAACCACACCCAACTGGGGGTTACATTTACACAACATTATCTGGGAAATTATTGGTGAACATGCACTGTCAAAAAAAAGGGACAAACACTCTGCAAACTCAAACCATTTCCTACAATGAAAACTGTGCACTGTAAAACTGCATCCTCATGATGGATACCATTTTCAGACATTTGCCAACGTTCTTTCTATATGCACTGTAAGACCACGTCCCATGTCTGATACCATTTTCAGCAATTTGAGGACATTCTTTCCATCTGCACTGTCACCCATGTAGCAGCTAGAGACCTTGTAACTTCACTTCTAGACACTATCCCTGCAAACACCACTGTAAATCTTACAAACACGAAACCGTTTTCAAGTCATTGTGCAAACAGATAGACAGGTCATAAAGCAATAGCCTGCTCTGCTCAACTTTATTAGCATGCAAGCTATTACAGATCCACACATATGCAACAGCAGTTAAGCCCTCACAGACTTCTACTGATGTCGCTCCTCCCCAAGAACAATTGTGAACTGGAACTCCCTCTCCCAGGATACTGTTGATGCCAAAACCCCGGACACATTTGTGTCACTGGTCAACGGGCTTCCTCAGTAGACTCATTCATACATCCGTCTCGTTGTGTGAATGGATGAGTGGGAGGATGTTGCAGGCCTGAGTTGCCTACTGCAACCTGGGGTCAGCTAGTTCATAGTAATGCATGAAAAGCAACCGTGGTAGCCTGCTGGCAGCTCTGCACTTCGCTTTTACCCTTTTTTTTGTGTGTAGGCGAGTGACTAGGTAAGGTAGGGGTGAGGGAGTGTCACTTTGTGGTATGAATGTAATCTCGTGTTAAAGCACTAGGAAGCAGAATGGGGTGGGGGGGGGGGGGGGGGTGTGTGTGTGTGTGTGTGTTAAAAGCACATCCTCTGTTTCACAGTCTCATAATAATCAGCCTGTTGACTGTGGAGACTTAACGGAAGAAGACTTAAAAGTGTCCACACACAGGTGACGTTGATCACCCACTCACTTGGCAAATTTGACGCAGAACTGGGTGAAGTATTTGCGCGATGACAGCAGGTTGTCACGGATGATGGGCACGTTCTGCTTGAGGTGAGCTGTGATGGCCGTGACATACCCGCTCTGGTCCCCAACCGCTTCTATTGTTGACCACGGCATCTGCTCCCACACAGTGAGGAACCATTATCATCCATCGTAATACAGACATGGCCTGACTCTGCTACCACATAGTGTGCAGGTTCTACCACCTGAACTCATAGCTAGTGAATGACATAGTTCCCCAGGAAGCAAGATCTCAGGTCCAAAGTTCAAGCGGCAAGTTCCTTTCTTTTTTTTTTTTTTTCTTTTTTCTTTTTGCTGTCCCAACCTCTGCGCCACCCCAGAGGCAGTGCACCCACGCCGCTCATTCCGACACCCTGTCCACAGCCACAGCCCGGTCGGCCCTGCCGCAGCCCCGCACCGGCAATCCACAGGCAGCAGTCAATGTAAAGTCGTCAGGAGGCAACCCACCGGAGGAGACACTGCACTGCTGCCCGAGTCACTTCAGTGGTGTTCAGTGGCGCCTGTTCTGATCTAACATACGCAGGACATCACCTACTAAGCCCCCTACTGACGACAATAACTGCTTAGTCGCGGAGCCAGCATGAGTGAGCTCTCCCTCCGGAGGGCGCCACCACGTCCGTCCAACGACAGCCCCCATGGACTCGCCGATACCGGTGACCCCGACGGAACCAAACCAAGGCCACAGACGCGGAGAGGACATCGAAACTGAGGTCACCATGAGAGCAGGGCATGAAGGGCCACAGAATTTGAGACTTTTTTTTTTATGCTGATCGATGAGAATGAGGATGATTATGATGATGCTATGGATTTCCATTTCGGTCTGAGACTACATGACAGGGCTGTACTCTACGCTTCCTTTCATAATATATCCCGGCGTCAACCAGGCCCGAGAGATACAGACACCTGCAGTGTTGGTCAGGAAATTTGAGCAACACTCTCAGAAACGCATCCATTAAGTGGATGAAACTCGACTGTGTGGTCCCAGTCTTCCCAACTGAGTCCGCAGCAAACTCAACTCTGGGTAGGAGCCGGTCGGGGCAGAAAAACCCACATGACTTCTGATGGGATTCGAACCCACGACCTCCCAGCCGAGAGTCTGCGACGCTAACCACTTCGCCACGGCGGCTGGTCGCAAGTTCCTTTCTTGTTTTTGTTTCTTTTTTTTCCCAACCCCATACATAGATTTTAAGCAGTTGTCAGAGAGCAAATTTTTCATTCATGATGATACACCAAGTTCTCATGCACTGGAGGAATTAACTTTTCTAAATGTCCATGGCAACAATGGATTTGTAACTGCCAAAATACAACTAAAACTTGGGTTTGACAATTACTGTGAAAAGCTATCCCTGGGGAGAGATGAGGGAGAGCAGTGAGAAAGACACAGTTCAATACCACCTATTATGCAATGCCATATACACCTATCATCCATACCCCCCACAAAACCCCATGTCTTGACGTTACTACTGTCCAGCACGGTGTGCACATGTCATTTATTAAAACAAGAACAATTTGTCACCACTGCTACTATCCAACATGGTGCACAACTGTCATCTATCCAAATATGGACATCTTATTATCATGACTTCCACAGTCTCCAACAGCTACTGTCTGTATTCGAAGAAAGACATGCTTTGACTGTATACAGTGTGTCATAAATACTATCCAAATATGAACATGACCTTACTGCTTCTGCTCCCCATGGCGAACCACTTCTATCATGTATCAAAGCTAGTACAGTGCATCTAAACTTCACTACTTTCCAACACAGTATACAACTATTTTCTTTTTGAAACAGAACTTATTCAGGTCAGAACTAGAGTGCTTCTTTTCCCAAAACAAAAAAAATCAGAGATTAAGCAACTGATGTGAAAAAAACCATTGTTCAAACAATAGAGAGAGAACAATCATTTTAATGACAATTGAAGAGAAAAAATGCCATGTGAAGAGACTTATGAGGCAAAGAATATAACTATGAATATCTTAATGAGGGGGATTATATAAGCTGAAAGCTTCTTTACACCATGCCCTCCAAAAAAACAAACAAAAAAATACAACAACAAAAAACAAAGTGTAAAGATTTACAGAGTGTCCAATCATCACAATGGAAAACAAGAAGTGAGACAAAAATCAAGCAACAAAAAATCAAAACGGTTCAGAAGACTGATATCATGAAAACACCTACTCTGTACCTCTTCATCACACACACACACACACACACACACACTGGGAGAAGGAGAGAGAGACAGTAAATGAAGAGAGGGAGAGCATGTACCTTAGTCATAGCAGTCAGTGCTGGTTCACAGGCAGCCTCCAGGTCCTGTACTAGCAACTGTATACAGCTGGATATCACACTGCACACACACACACACACACACACACACACACACACACACACACACCACATGCACACACCACACACACACACACACATACTCTTTAGAAAGAAGTCAAATAGCAGACCAGTTCATCTGTCTAATGACAGTCTCCATCAAC
This sequence comes from Conus betulinus, assembly GCA_016801955.1. NCBI lineage: Eukaryota > Metazoa > Mollusca > Gastropoda > Neogastropoda > Conidae > Conus > Conus betulinus. Next base: position 58,127 of record JADBJO010007126.1, read on the forward strand.
CTGCCAACACCTAAGATTTTCAGACAGGAACTGACAACAGTGGACCACAATACCTTCAACATCCTTCCAATGACAGAAACTCACAAAAGCAGGTGACAAAATACCGCCTCCTTCCTCTTTAAGCCCACAGAACATACAGACATGGGCAAGAGCTTTGCTTGGCAAGAAAGAAAATCTTATTGAGATGATGGCTCTGAGGTTTGAACCAGCAACCTGCTCGTGACCAGTCCATAATGGTACTGACTACACCATGGTGGCTGACCACACGATTATCATGTACAAATGCAAACATACCAGATTCTGCGTACACGTGGATAACACACAACTATATTTTGTTGCGGAAAACAATCACATCAGTGGGTACACACTGTTGGGTATATCGTGCTTCTTTGATGCATGCCTACATTGCTTTACAATCACATCAGCAGGTGCACGTTATTGGGAATAGGGCACATCTTTGATACATACTGACACTGCTTCACTACTCTACACACTATTCCACTATTGAGTCAAGAGTGCTTCATCTTCAGTCTATCCTGGCATTATTCTCACGGCACTCCTTCCAGACACCCCAAACACAGCTAAACCCTGTCCCAGCCCCAGCACCAGAAGTCCACTAAGAGCAACAAATACCATGCAGATAAAGCACATTCCATTACATTAATTTTGTGAATCACACTGTTTGGTACATCAGCTGAAGGAGGCAAACAGTTCAGGGTCCACCTCACCAAACACAACGCTTACGTGTGAAACATGTCCTGCTCCGCGGAGAGGTCAATGGAGGCGCGCAGCTCTGGGTCGACCTTTTCCCGCAGTTTGTCGGCCAGCTGACTGGTGGTGTCCATGCAGTACTCGGCGGTGGCCAGGATGCTGCACACACTCTCCACTGCTCCTCCTCGCTCAGCTTGCTGGCCTCCCCTTCCTTCAGGATGCTCTGGATCAGGCCCGAGGCCGTGCCCAGCGAGCTGCTGTCTTTGCTCAGTCTGAAACACCATCACACAGGTCAATACACAGTATACATACTCCCTGCAGGATTTTCTGGTTTGGTCCTGACACCATGACTCTGTGCAAGGGTCCTTGGCCTATCTGAAATATCAAGAAAAAAAAGCACCTGAAGGTGCGGGTGGGACCCACAGAAATACTGTCTTCAACTGCTGAACCAAAAACCAGCTAGGAGCAATCCTGCACCAGCCTTGAAGCCTGTGCAGTGTTCACATAGAGCGCAGGCATGTACAGGGCATTCCATAAAGACGTCAAGGGACATAGCTGCTCCCTGCAGATGCCATTGTGTCATGGCCCACGGAAGAGAAAATGAAATAACACACTTCAAGTCAATACATCAACAACTTCCTCCAGGATGCTTTAGGGAAGTTCCTGTGCCGCATCCAGTGTGCGGCTATCGTTGCTCAATCTAAATGATCATCACATATGTCAATGCATCACACATCAAAACATTCCTTCAGGATGGTCTGAGTAAGTCTTGAAGCATTGCGTGGTGTGAAGCTGTCTTTGCTTTGTCTGAAATTACATCATATATCATGTCACTACATCATACATTAACAACTTCTTTCTTAATGATCTGAGTAAGTTCTGAAGCTGTCTTTAGAGTGCCACTGTCCTCGCTCAGTCTCAAGTATCAATACACATTGGTCGCAATGATAACCACTAGTTGTATCAACGTGTATCACATCAATACATCATAATACTGTCAGTCTGAAAACAAAGAACTGGAGCTCCACATACAGACGAGGTAAATAACTATCAGGATATTCCAGAATCAAGACCTCCACAGAACAGTTTTTTGTCTTCTGACTTTGTTTTGTTGTTGTCATCAAGCTTGATAATCAACATCATAACTTCATTAGACCAACTTTTTGAAATACAGCAAACTCCGATATCAAGTGCTGGAATAATCCACAATAAATCAAGACCTGTTTACCCCGAAATTTGACCTAGAGTAGTCCCAATCCAAAAAAAGAGCATTTTCTACAACAAAACAGGAGTACTCCAACAAGAAAGTTTAAATGACGCCGCAGCAAACATGCATAGTTTGTATTACAGCTGTGGAATACTACATTACTACATTATTGGGAGTTTGCGCGAACGATTTTGCATGAGCTGTCACTCGTTGGTTGTAGCGATTGAACACAATGATAATATAACGCAACTGCAACTACTGCTCAAGAATGACATCTCAAGATCTTTTCTTCCAACATATTTTTTCAAGTTTGTCGTATTCATTATATTTTCGCCAAACATGTGTATAAAATATGGTGAAATCACATGGGTAAACAGGTATGCAAATCACAGCAGACATCTGTGGGAAAAGAAAAGAGGGAGGAACGTCACAGACTCACTTGGGCAGATTGGCGAGCAGGACCCGGTGGGCGTACTCCTTAAGGTACTTCTGGAAGAGTCGGGTGAGGTCCAGCATGGGCTGGGCCGTGGAGAGCTGGGAGCACTGCACCCATGCACTGCTTGTAGAACACGAAGAGGTCCGCACAGCTGGGCAGCACGTTGCTGCCCTCCTCGCTGTCCAGCTGCTTGGGGCTCTGTTGACGAAGCTCCTCCAGGAACCGCACGATCTGCTCCGACAGGTTCCTGTGTGCATGTCATGCAGCACTTTTTTTTTTAACATGGTTTCTATGTCGCGTTACTCTCATGATGCTCATCTGTCCCCTGCCCCCATACGTGTGCATATTAGCCATAAATACTAATAATAAAAATGATAAAAATTATGAAAAATTATCTTCATCCCAGATTTCTATCCCTTCTGCCTCAGTCTTTACTGCTGTGCAGATAACTCTTGCTCACTCTGGCTAAAAAACCTGCTTGTCAAGCCTTGGAGAAATAATATAACGCTCATTTGGATTGTTTTACCGAGTAAATAAGGAGAGCATGGTAAAAGCATATGGTATTTCTAACTGACTTCATTTTACACTGCACACTTCTTGGACATAAAAAGTCACCGTATTAACTCACTGGCACTGTGCGGAATCTTCAACGCTAGTATCTCACTAACGCACTGTGACAAGTTGAAACCATAGCATTGGCAAAATGCTAGTTTTCATGCTTTACTTTACTAAAGGTGACTCCATCCTGGGGAAACAACACAGGCCATTTGCTTGGCCAGTCATCTATATGCAGTTCTTTCTTACAGAAACAAAACAGCTTAGTTGTGCCTCTGAAACCCTGTTTTGAAATGGTTCAAAGTTCATGCTTTCTCAAAAACAAGATGGCAATGTGAAGGCAATACTAACAGCAAGCGGTAATCAAACTTGTAACATGTGACAGATCTGACACTGAATGCATTCAAATGACTACAGAAAAGTTACAAACATAACTTTTATAAAAACTCTTCTAATTCTTCCCTGTACATTGTACAAATATTCAAATTAAGCACACACATCTTTCACAATTCTTCCTCTTTTGTTGTTGTTGTTGACATCAGATGAATTTTCTTTTTCCAGAAATAAGGAGGATCTGCTTCCAATTTTTCCAAGAAAACGTGATAACCTTTCAAATATGGGGAGTTTGTATTATACTCCCTGTTTGGCTAAGTATACTTACCATGTCAGACCATAGCATTAAACGGCTGTCAGTCAGCTCTGTCAGGCCGAAGTTTTGTGGCAAATGCAGTCATAAGATAGTCACGTGACGCCCACCCTACTTCCGCCTACGGAAGATGCCGAAGATAGTGTACTGTCCGTCATTCAACGAGGCCTGCGCGCAAGGCAACCCCAGGGAACCTTGGCGCTAGCGGGGAAGGTAGGGCGGGCATTAGAGTCTGACATGGTAAGTATACTTAGCCAAACAGGGAGTATAATACAAACTCCCCATTTTGGCGTCGTATACTATACCATGTCAGACCATAGCAGAATTTAAAGGAATAGGAGGAGGGCCGAGCGCCCTAATGGTTCCTGGGGTTAACTGTTATGGCTGCATTGGCCGCCACAAATGAAACCCCTTTAGAACCATCAGCCCTGGTCATGCGGATGTCCCTTAGATAAAAGTTTATGAAAGGGTTCTCCGAACGCCAGTAGGCTGCCTCCAGGAGATGGCGCACGGGGACAGAGTGCTGGAACGCTGTGGACGTGGCCAGCGCTCTGACCTCATGGGCCGAGGGGAAAGGGCTGGGAGGTCTTTGTGGGCCTGGGCATAGGCAGATTTGATAGTATTGGATAGCCACCTAGAAATCGTGCCCGCCGAGATGTCTTTCTTGTTGTTGGGGTTGATGGAAATAAGGAGGCGTCTCTGAGAGGAACGCCTGGGGCGGGAACGCTCCCAGTAGTATCTGAGGCACCTAGAGGGTCACAGGTCCATGTCCCCGCCGCCTTCGCTGCCTAAGATATCCGCTAGGGAGCGGATAACAAGGGAAGGAGAGGTCGTGCCCGGTTCCTGGTTCTTCGCTAAGAACTCAGGCAGGAACTTAAGCGAGACCGAGCCGTCTCTGTGAAAGGCGATGTCCCGAGGGTCACCACTGAGGGCATGAATCCCACTTCGCCTCCTGGCTGAGGCCAGGGAGAGAAGGAAGGTGGTCTTGAAGGAGAGAATGTCAAAGGGAATTGCGCGGAGGGGCTCGAAAGGGGGTTTTCTGAGGGCGTCAAGAACCAGAAAGAGGTCCCACATGGGAGCGCGCCTAGGGGACTGAGCTTCCCGTAGGGCCACCCCCCGAGATAGTTCTCTAAGGAGAAAGTCATTGTCGAATGATGGGCCGCCCAGCTGTCGGATGGTGGTGCATACGGCCGATCTGTAGCCCCGAATGGAACTAGCAGAGAGCTTTCGAGAGGACGAAAGGTGGGATAGGAAATTGCCTATCTGGATGTTGGAGGGGTGGAGGTAGGGGACCGAGTTAGCCGTGCACCACGTGACCCATCTCTCCCATCGGTAATTGTAGAGGGACTCGGTGCTGGTCCTACGCGAGGCCAAGGCCAAGTCCCGTAATCCCTGCGATGCCCCCGCTTCTGTCAGGGTATCTAGGACAGACCGGGGTCTGTCCGCGGGGGTGGCGGGGACCGGTGGTCGCAATTTGGTTGGCATATCAGCCAAGCGTGTAGGCGAAGCATCTGGGGGTTGGAGTGAGGGAGGCCCGAGCGAGGTTGTCTGAGCAAGTCCCACCGAGGGGCTAGCTGGAGAGGGGGAACGTGAGTTAGGGACCTGAGGTCTGGGAACCACGACTGGGTCGGCCACCACGGGGTTATAAGGATGAGTTTGGGTCTCTCCAGCCTGGCCTTCCTGATCACTTTGTGAAGTAATGGGAAGGGGGAAAGGCGTACGCGATGAGTCCCGTCCAGGGGAGGGAGAGCGCATCGACCGCGTACGCTCGGAGATCCAGGACGGGAGAGACATACATGGGAAGGCGATGGTTGAAGCGGGTCGCAAAGAGGTCGACCATGGGCTTGAACCAGTGCTCCCATACTGTGGTTAGCGTCAGCTTGTTCAGGGTCCACTCTGTGTGCAGAAGGGTCCCTGAGCGGCTGAGAGAGTCTGCCAGGATGTTGCGTGTCCCCGCTATGTGTCTCGCACGGGGGGTGGTTCCCCGTGCGTGGCACCAGTGAAGAGGGCCTCTGTCCGTAGGAGAGAGGCGATGGAGTGAGCCCCCCCCCCCCCCCCCCCCCCCGTAGGAGAGGCCGATGGAGTGAGCCCCCCCCCCCCCCCCCCTTGTTGATGTAATGGGCTACCGACGTGTTGTCCGTGAGGAGGAGAACCAGTTGGGCGAGATTAAGTGTTGGAAGTGGAGGAGGGCCAGCCTGACCGCTTCCAATTCTAATATGTTGATGTGGAGGCGTGCCCATCTGTGCGTCCCACACCCCCCCGAGGCATGACTGTCCCCAAGTGGGCCCCCCAGCCCGAGTTGGAGGCGTCCGTGTACAGTTCGAGGGACTGAGTTGGGAGAGAGATTGGAACGCCGGTGGTCAGAGTGGACGATTGAGCCATTCGTCCGTGGCGCCAGAGAACCAGTGGCCGAGGGGAATGGTCAGGTCCCAGCGGTCCGAGGTCTGGGACCAACGACGACGGGAACTCCCTCTGCAGCTGGCGTTTGGGACCCGACCTAGCGGAATGAGGGCTGAAAGGGACTCCATCATCCCTAAGAGGGAGGACAGAGTTCTGGCCGAGGTATGTGATGCTCCTCGGAGGCGAGAGATGAGGTCCACTATCCCAGCGGACCTCTCTGGGGTCGGGGCGACCTTCATGGCAATCGTGTCGAAACTCATGCCCAGGAAAGAGAACCTCTGACTGGGAATGAGTTCGCATTTGAGGGGGTTGGTTACAAAACCCAGGGTGGAACAGAGCCTGAGGAGGCGCGTGGTGTGGGCTCAGCACTGAGCCCGGGAGGAGGCCAGGACAAGCCAGTCGTCGAGGTACACCAGGAGGCGAATGTCCTCCTGTCTGGCTAGGGCGGCCATCTCCTTGACAACCTTCGTGAAGAGGAAGGGTGCCAGGGAGAGACCAAAGGGGAGAGCTTTGAACTGAAACACCCGACCCTGCCAGACGAACCGGAGGTAACGTCTGTGAGCCGGGTGAAGGAGGATCTGGAAGTACGCATCCTTCAGATCTATGGAGGTGGCCCAATCTAGGTGGTGGATGATGGAGTCCCTGATCTGGGAGGGCGGGCGTGTCCATCTTGAACTTGGTATGTCTGAGGAACTTGTTGTTGAGGGAGAGAGGTCGAGGATGGGCCTCCATCCCCCCGAGGGTTTGGGGATCACGAACAGGTGGGAGTAAAACCGGGGGTGGGCCTGGTGGGCGGGGGTTCCCTGTTCCGTGCCCACCGCGGGTGTGTCCCCTAGTCACCGGGTGAGGGCGTGCCTGTTGGCCGAACCGAAAATTGAGTTGCTGGCGAGGTTTCGATTTCGACCTCTGCGAATTTAGAGGCGCTTGGCCGGCCCGGCGTTGGGAGATGGGGCTTGTCGGGGATACGGAGTGGGCCTGATGGACCTGGGGTAAGACCGATAGGGGGGGGCCTGGAAGGGCGTGGCTGAGGCAGGGGGGGCAAAGGACGCCGCCTGCTTGCGTTCCTCGACCGAAAGGGACATAGCCGAGGTGGAGTACTCGCCAAAGTGCGAGTGATCCTGGCCCGGGACACACGAAGGGAAGCCTGAGTGCCGGGGAGAGTGAAGAGCGTGTAAGCACCGCGTCTCTGGCCACTAGCAGGCAATTGAAGTGGCTTGTTGCTGCGCTGTCCGCGCCGCAGCCGACAAGTGATGCGATATCCTGTTAACTAGGTGTCGCATAAAGGGATCGCTGAATAAGCGAGATTCGTCCTCATGGTGTGGTTCGGAGGTATGTGTCCGAAGGCACTGGGACGGCGCCGTCATCCCCAGGCCAGAGTACCTCCGCCCTCTGCAAGAGCATGGTAAGGTAGGCATGCCCTGCAATGGTGTGTAAGATGCCCATCCGGGCTACTCGGTCCCAGTCCTTTAATGCTTTAAAGGAGATGGTGCCCGAAGTAGGGGGGCCCGGTTGGGCATCAGGCGACAATCCGACTGGGAGATGGCCCCACTCCCTGGTCGCCGGATTGTCTGCAAAGAGGGAGGTCACTGGGTGCTTCCTGCGGGTCCCGAGGAGGGAGCCGAAGGGGGCCGCATTTGGGCGCGGGGGAAGGTCTTGACCGGCGGAGGGACGGCGTCTGCACCCCTGGCGCGGATTGCCGGACTCTCCCACAGCGAAGTGAGGGACTGAGGAGCGACGAGCCTGAGTTTGCGTTGGGCTGGGGGCGGCCCGACGACGATGTCAGGGAAGGCCAAGATATCGGCAGAGGGAGGGGCTTCCCTCGACACCACCAAGTCCGGTCGAAAAACCGGTCAATGGTGCGGATATCGTAAAGGGATGAGAAGAGGTCCTCATCGTCGTCGTCTCCGGGTGTGGGGAGTCGAATTCCTGGGAAGGTTGGTCTCCTCAGGGGGCATCTGCGCGGGTGCGTGCGTGAGGGGTCCCGCCCTCGTTGGGTGGTGGGGGGGGGGGGGGGGGGGGGGGGGGGGGGGGGGGGGGGCCCCTCGTGGCTCTGTGCTCGGCAGACGGGCTAGGGTGGGAGAGCCCGGACTGCCGATCGGGACAGCGCCCGAGGTGGGAGACCAAGGTCGACCCAGGTCTGTGAGATTGGGTGCCACAAGCGACCATATAGCTGTTCCGGTTGGGAGTGGGTGTAAAGTCACTGGTCTCTCTCGGGGGCATAGAGCCACTGGTCCCCGGGGAGATAAGCGGGCTGTGGCGGCCCAGGGTACTGTGCAGGGACTCCCCGGGGACCGGGGTAACCTTGAGCAGCAGGGGGGGGGGGGGGGTAGTGTTCGACCATGGTATGTCCCCCCCCCCCCCCCCCGGGGGGGTGTGTGCCGGGGACCAGGGGAATAGGGCCGGTTACCCGTGGTCCCGCTGGTAGATCCTCCCCCCGGAGGAACGGGACCGAGGACGTTGCCCAAAGGGGGGCCGAGTAGGTCGGACCCCCAGCGTCCTGAACCCCTAGGGGAACCTGCGACGGGGCGAGCGGGGTAGATCGGCCGTCCTTGTGTATGTTCACAACCGGTGGAGGCACTCGGTGTTCCCATACGCCCAGAGTTATGGTCATGTGCATGGTCTTGCCATGACGTGGCCATAAAACTGCGTCCGGAGATAACGGGACGCTCCTCGTGTACAGGGGTGTTGGCTGCACCTGTGCACGGTGGGGAAGAGCGTCGTGAGACGGCGAGTCCAGATGGGGGGGAGACGTGGACCCGCGCGTCTCATAAATGCGAGTGACGGGTGGAGGTTCCAGTCCAAAACCGTCACCCGTGCCTGTCCGCGCCCCGGCAAAGGTCCCCGGGGGCCGAGGGTCGCGTGACTGGGCATAGTAAACGGATGTCTGACTATGCGCCGGAAAGCTAGAAGGCAGGGTGGCTGGAGGAGAAGCGGAATCCCGCTTGGGATGTTTAGACTTGAGTGGGTCCCTTAAGGGGGGCCTTGCCCTTTGATTTTCTGGGCAGGGTGAACGATAAGCATTTGGAAATAGCAGCCGGTTGCCTAGTAGCTTTCGAACGCAACGGTCGTGCGTCCGGCGGTGGGTAGAGGAGGGAGAGTCCCGCGTCCCCTTCGCGGGAAGGTCGTCTCCAACTACCGCGGCCGTCCGTTCTCTCCGCGGGGAAGAACGGTCTGCTCGGAGTTGGAACCAACTCGTTGGTCCTCCGGGAAAGCGAGCGCGAAACTCTGAACGTCAGAGGTGCTCGGCCCAACCGAGTCCTTCACCATTTTGGGCAATGGCGCCGAGCAAAACCGGAGCACACGATCGTAAACACGACGGTCGATCGAGGAGGGTATACAGGTCGATCGACCGTGCGCACACAATAGCAATATAACACAATGGAAATAAAAGTAAACAAGCTCGCACAGTGACAGAAAACGCAGTAGCGATGAACGAAACCGTGCGTGAGCAACGACAGTGGCGTGAACCAAAAGTGCTGAGTAACGCCACGTGTAACAGCAATGCCCGAAGGGCGATTGCGATCGCCACGCACACGAAGCCGATCGAAAAATGTGGCAAATGAATGGGAGGAGTGTAAACAAGTGTAGGAAGCAAATTCCGAACGACAAACCACGTGAAATAGCGTGGGCTAGAAAGCTGGTGCGACAGTAATGGAGACCGGCGCAAAACAAGATGGCGATGAAACCCGACCCGCGATCGTCGCAGATGAGATAGTGGAATCGTGGTACAAGTAAACGCGAGATTAGAAATCGGAATTTAGGGGCGAAAAGGCCGTAAAGGCGAGTGAGAATGCAAGGCCGATGGACAAAGGGAGGCAGAGAAAACGTGATGGACGTGGCGATGGAAAATGCCGATCAACCTCGAACCGGTTACGCAAAGAGTCAAGAACCGGGAGCACCACGATCGCGAGAAAATTTCAGTAAATAAGGTTAGAATGCTAGCCCATCCGATAACCTCACACATCAAGATAGCACTGAGATATAAGCGGGAGCCACAGATAAATGAGTACAGAGTGCGAACACAGCAATCTTTACACAAAGGCAAAGTATAGGCGAGACAGAGCACAAGACTTATCTTGCTTGGGCGACAGGCCGAAGTAGAATGACGGACAGTACACTATCTTCGGCATCTTCCGTAGGCGGAAGTAGGGTGGGCTTCACGTGACTATCTTATGACTGCATTTGCCACAAAACTTCGGCCTGACAGAGCTGACTGACAGCCGTTTAATGCTATGGTCTAACATGGTATAGTATACGACGCCAAACAGGTGTAGTTTGCATGGTTCTGTGTTTTGACATGCCTGAAATTTTAAAATAAGGCCAAACTGACACCCTGTGACAAGACAGGCTAGTCTGTTTACCTTTGTCACCACTCAGTTAAAATCACCCTCAGTTCAGTGAGGAACTGTGAGTACAAACCGAAGTTACATGTGATTTCAAACAACTGTTTGAACTGTACAATGTGATCCAAAGGCAATCACAAAGACACCTCAAAAATGCCGTTCTCCTCCCACAGTTACTGCTTCAGTATTGCCAAGCTTCCAAAAACTCAGAATTAGGGAGGCAGGAGGATGAAGTGTGCTTTCCAATGAAAGCACCATCAAACCTCTCGTAAATGAGCATTAAAAAAACTCACAAAGAAAATGTATCTACTATTATTCATTATACGTTGTTCCTGGCAAGCACTGATGATCATTTTGATATATTCTGCAACGTTTTTACACAATCTTTCTTAAAAAAAAACTCTTCACTTTTTTTCTTAAACAAAAATCTAGCATTCAAGATTTTTTTGACATGGTTTATGGGACAATTCTTTTTCTTTATTACGAAATTTGTGAGATTTTTGTGTGGAGGGTTGGCAGCTATGTTTCTGGTAAAGCAACAGGATTGAAAGAGAAGGAGGGAGCCAGAAAGGCGAGTTCTTACCTGTCCTGGGACTCAATGTAGATGGACAGGTGCGGCTCAAAACACCTAGAGATAATGCCTGTGAAGGGGGATGCCAGGGCCTTGGCCTCCTAGTGCGCGCGTGCACATGCGCGCACACACACACACACACACACGCACGCATGTGCACGCACGCACGCACGCACGCACGCACACACACACACACACACACACACACACACCAAATACAATGGAGATGTGACCACATTCAAAATAAAAGGAGATTAATAATTAGTGTCCAAGGTTTCCCAGGTCTTTGCATCTCCCTTCCCTCCTATTGATCTGACAATTGTTTCTCAACAACGATAATTGATCAAATCTGTTTAGAAATGAATGAATTTTTTTCTGAAATAAAAATATGTTCTTGAACATTGTCACATAAAAAATTTACTTCAATTCTGCAGCCTAGTCAATAATATATAATATATACAATGGGAAAATGTGCCAGCATGTAACATACCCTAAGCAGTTGTGAAACACATCTGTATGTTGTGCGTGGTAGTTGTTGCATTTTAGCTGACTACCTCACTGGAACCAGTGACAATTCAGGAAATGATGCCATGTTTTAGTTTACCTGGAGTTTCTTTGAGTAAAATATGAAATGGGTACCACGAATAACAGACACCAAAGTTTGGTCAGAGACAAATGGACGGGTATGACTGTAAAAGAAAATGCAGATTTATTCAGAAAATAACTTAAGAATAACTAGTATAAAGGAATGTTTCGTGATGACATTTCCACAGAAATCATTATTATATCATAATGAATACTTATATAATGCCTATTCTCGGTTAGAGAACAAGCTCTAAGCGCGCTTTACAATTCTCTCTTGTTTACAACGAGAAATAAATTCATTGCTAATGTAGTTGGAGGTCTATGTTGCCAAAGCTGCTCTGGTCAAGTTCAGGACAAAGCCGTATCAATTCAAGAGTGAAATTGCCATCCAACCGAGATTTCTTTGAAAATGCTGAAAAAGGGGAAATAATTATGTTCAACTGGATATTTTAGACTGAAATTTAATCATTGTTTCCCGATGTTTTGTAAGATTAACAATAGTGACTTGTTCAGGTTTTGAATCAAGATCAATGGTCGAAGGTGCTCAATCTAGATGAAGAAAAAGTTCATGGAGCTTGTCCGACCGTTGTTTTTGTACTGAATGCAGTTAGTAAGTTAAAATGATAATGCACGTGAACTTTGCAGATCTACTTCAGATGTAAATGCAAATAATTCCATATGACGCACGAGTCTGTGTATTATTATTTGTGGTAAAAAAAAAACACAACAATGCAAGTGATGAAATGGCAGTGTCACTGACAGATCCATTTCAGTGCAATGGCATTGCTGTCGCGCTCAATTTCTCTAATGTCTCTTATTCTTCCTGTGTAACTTCAGTCCTGTAGTCAGTGACACTGTAATAATCTTCAGGCTTGTTATTCTGGGCATTTTCTGTGTGACTCATTTGGTTCATAACATCTATCTTAACTTTGATATTTGAGTTTGGATTAAGGATTTTTTGTTTTGCTAATGAAAGGGAGAATGATTTATTGGCAAATGTCATGCATTAAAGATCATCCCCTGATGAGAAAAATGGTGACTATTCACAGGATAATCATATTTTCCCGACAAACTTTCACATTCAAGTAATGGTGTGGCTTTTATTTTGTTTGAATAGTTATTTCATTTGCATTATTTCATAGATAAAGTAGTTTTGAGTCCAATCATACACAAAACATAGCCATTTATAAAAGTGCAATTTGTTCTCTCTCTCTCTCTCTTTTTTTTTTTTTATTTAATGATGGAGACTTGAAGCCAGCCAGCATGCTGGAAAAGGCCCAGATAAGGGACCTCAGAAGCTTCTATGCTCTCAGCTCAATGGCAGTTCTTTCTGTGGAAATGGGGTTAAACATCTGTTCAGCATGCATGTGCACCCAGACACACAAATAACAGTCTGGCTGAACCCAGTGAAGAATAACATGTCAAATTCTGTAACGTAAGAAAAAAAGCACAGACACACACACAGAATCCCTCCTTACCTTGCTGTTGCTGGATGGTGCGGCAGAAGCACCAGCGGCAGGGGCAGCAGAGGATTCAAAGGGGTTAGTGTTGGTTTCCTCCTGTTCAAAGGGATTGGTGGAGGGTGGTGGTGGGGCTGCCTCTGGTGCAGGCTTACACTGAAATCATTTATGTGAAAAACTGTAGACTTCAGAGCAAACACACGACCACACACTCACTCACTGCCTGACTATATAATTTTGCGAAGATCTTCAATTTGTTGTCATAACATCTCCAAGGTTGACAATCTCTGACCAGCCATGATTTTGTTCCATGCGTAGCGCAGAAACGACTCACTAAAGAGGTATTGCCTGATATACATAGTTGACATGGACAGACAGGGACACAGCACACATGTATTATTTCCTTGACCTGGACTGGAATGGTATGTCCAGTCTACCAGAGAGGGGTATGGGAGCCTTTACCGATCAGAAGATTGATCAAACTGTTTGTCCACGCTAGGGGGCAGCTTAGAACAACCTGGCGATTCTCTCTGGACACTGTTGAGGACTGCTGAATGAGGGATGAGGGTGGAAACATGTAAGCAAACATCACTTCCCAAGAGATAACCAGCACATCCACAATGAAAGCTTAAGAGTCTGGAACAACAGACATAAGACTGGTAGCTGGTGGTTCTGGTGACAACAGGAGACATCAAGACTAGTAGCTGGTTGTTCTGGTGACAACAGGAGGCATTAAGACTGGTAGCTGTGTTTTTTTCTACCTGGTGACAACAGGAGGCATTAAGACTGGTAGCTGGTTGTTCTACCTGGTGACAACAGGAGGCATTAAGACTGGTAGCTGTTTTTTTTCTACCTGGTGACAACAGGAGGCATTAAGACTGGTAGCTGGTTGTTCAACCTGGTGGTAAACAGGCTGACTTGAGGGGTTTCCCAAACCTGGCTTACTGATTTGAAGAGGGCCTTATTCAACATCCATTCTGAGGGAAGAGCTTGACCTTTCTTGGAAAGAGAATCCACCTGATTTGCACACTTTCCAGAGACCTGCTTCATTAGAAGACAGATCTTCACAGACTGACAAAACATGTGAAGAGATATTGCTGAGTCGTTTAGTGCCCTTCCAACTTGGTTCCTTAGATAAGCCACCACAGCGGAGTTGTCTGTGTATAGCATAACCGTCTTGCCTTCCAGAACCTGAGACCAGGTGCACACAGCCAGAAAAAAAAAAAAACGCCCTTCAGTCAAGGACACTTATGGGGTCTGAAGCCTCCCTGAATGGACCAGGACCCACTGGTCTCTATACTGGGAGGATAAAGATTGCATCCCAGCCTGACTTGCTCACGTTGGCAAAAATGGCATACAATGACAGAGGGAGGATAAGAGAAACCACAGACTTCATCCAATCTAGATCGAGCCAAGGCTGAAGGGTGGAAATGAAATCATGAGAAACGGGCAACAGAACATCCAAACTGGCTAAAGACTGAAACTGCTTGTTGATTTTTTCCAAATATGGACAAAATAATGAGTTATGACATGGTGACTGAGTCTGTTTAACTGCCCCTATATATCACAGATCTATGTACAGAGAGGCTAATTAGTGATCAGGAACTGCAATATCAAGTGGCTCAAACCAAGTGCTAAGAGAGCAAAACTCCAGGTTCATGGCGATCCAACCTGTTTGATTTTTAAAATTTTTTCATATATTCTATGACCATGCTCACTTGATTCAAATGACCTTTTCTGTGCAGTATTCATATTACCTGCTTACTGCCCTTTCTATACTGTATGAAACTGTTCATACCTATCCTAACATGGCTAGATCTCTTGTATCATTTTTTCCCCTCCTTCTTGCTCACAGCCTAGTTCATTTTTGCTCACATCATCTACTTTTCTGCTGACATCAGCTATACTTAAAAACACTACACCACAAATTTTAGGCCTCTGCTTGCATAGTTCAGCACTTTTATTTACAAATGACAATAATTACAAATCAGCATAACTGCAGACTAACAAAGAAAAGCAGTAATTTCAAACATCATCAGTTCTCAATTTCAGAATAATTCATAAATATGAAATTAAAAAAAGGCTTATAGCCCAGAAAATTACTGTACTCTCTGAAAAAACTCTTGAGTTCTAAAGACAGGACACATGTTTGCTTATGTCATTAAAATATTTGAAAGTTTGACTTTTTCTTTTAAGAAGATTCCAACCTGCATTAAAGACATAAGAGCATGGCATGTCCTACATTCAGAGGCACTGTATCCAAATATGTGCAAACTATGTGATCGCTGAAATCTGACTCTGCTCACCTGGCTCTCCTGTAAGGTGGTACCAGTGAAAGCGTTTGGAGATGAGGGCTTCAAAGCTGGTGGTCCGCTGGATAGCGAACAGCAGCAGTTTGACATCAATCTCCACTGTCCTTTTGCCTGTGATGCGTGACAGCTCGCGACGTGTCACCCTCGCAGAACTCCACGCAGATCCTCTCGCTTACCTCCCATGATGGGGGAAACAGGTGGCCAAACTTCTCCTCAAAGTCAACCAAGGTGCGCTTGATCCAAGCATAACGCCGGTCAATCTTGTCCAGCCAGGCCACCTGAAATGGTCATCAGTCCTAAACAGTGACCCCCTCCTTCAAAATCATGGCTGCAACACTTAATTTTACCTCAATGATTCTGTCAGAGCTGCGCACAACACTGACCACTGTGATCATGTCGCATTACATAAAGCAGTGCTTACAGCTACAACCATCTGCACATTATATACAACATTGACACCCCCCCCCCTCCCCAAGTTCAGGTGATTTAGGTATAACACTGACCCTTCAAATCCTGTGTGATTTACTATAGCCACACACCTATCTCACATTATGAAAACACCAAACCCTCTCATCTCTTTGATCTAAGATCAATACTGAACCTCCACTCCCTGTGAACAACTCTGTGTGATTATGTCTACTATTGATCTTTCCAATTCTGTTATCTGTGTCTGCACTGATCATCAACAAGGGACCAACTGGACTGGAATGGCCAGAACAGCCCAGAACAGAGTGCAATGGCAAGGGTTGTCGATGGCCTATGCTCCACCATGAGCGATGGGCATAAGTAAGTAAGTACACTGACCATCGATCCTCTGTGTACAAAACTGATTTTTCCAATCTTGCTGAAGTATGAATAACAATAACTCTTCCAATTCTGTGATATATAACAGTGATCGCTCTGAGTGATGACTCCAGATGTGGGTGCTCTATATACTGAACACATCCCCCAAATCCTACATATACAACACCAGACGATCTGTGCGCAATATTTCTTCTTCATCACAGTGACAAACTGAGTAAGTTACGGGACAATGGTACTCACATCTTGGTCTTCAGCGAAGAGACCAGGTACTCTGACAACTGCAGCTTGACGAACCAGGCCAGCAAGTCCCGCTTCACTTTGGGGTCAAGGATGTTGACGACATAACAGGCATCATGCAACTGCTTCTGGTTGCTGGGACCGTACTGCACAAACACGGTCAGGTCATTCTCAATATGGATAATCACATGTGTATGACCCGAGAGAGAGAGAGAGAGAGAGAGAGAGAGAGAGAGAGAGAGAGAGAGAAAATCAAAACACTTCCTTTTTTTCTAGCTATCTCATCTTTCACATTCCCTGAGTGGCATTATTCACATGCTACTTAATCTGGTTACCCCATACACAGCTACACTGAGGCTGTTCATGTCGCAGCCCCAACACCACAATCCACAGGGAGCAAAAAACATTGAACTGCCATGAGGTAACCACCATATAAACCTGATAATACAAACAACTTTTAATATGTGCCAACAGTTCTGACATGCCTCATCATGGACATGGGCGAAGAGAAGGAATCACAGCCGAGATCACTGTATAAGCAGGGCAGTAAAGGGAAACAGAATTTGAGTCTTATTTCATGATGCTCAATGAGTATTATGAAGCTAATATTATGGAGATTTCATGACTGACGTGTACTCTATGCTTCCTTTTATACAGTACACCTGCATCATTCTGGCCAGAGACATATAGACACTTGCAATTTATACAGTACACCTGCGTCATTTGGGGCAGAGACATACAGACACTTGCAATGTTGTTTGAGAAATCTGAGCAACTTTCCTAGATCTATCAATAAACTGGACGAAACTCAATGGTGTGATTCCAATCTCCCATTTGAGGTCCTGACCTGGCACACTCAACTCGAAAAATCCCGCCATTGCTGCCTCAGACGGGACCCGAACCCACAATCTCCCTACCTGCAAACCCATAACACTAACAACTGCGTCATGGCAACTGGTAAGGCTTTAGACTTAATTCGCACCGTGGTGAGTTAATGTTGATGTCTCTTGAGTCTACGAAAGGATGTGATGGCAGCTTCCATGCTAGGAAAGAAATTCACACAGTCTGCCTCTGTGACTAGGAATTATCATCATCAGTACAGTTCTAGTAGACAGAGTCCTGTATGTGTTCAATTAGACTGAACAGCCAGAACTGAACGTCCCTCAAAGTCACTCAACAGTCGTGCAAGGTCTGCTCTGGAGTTAACCTTCATGACCCTGACTTTTACAGTTTTTCGTGAATTGCTGCTCCGGAACAGTAAGAGAAAATGGAGGGGATTCAGAACATGGTGAATGGGAGTAATGACGATGGGCTGTGAAGGAAAAGAGACAGCACATAGCTCCAATGAACATTCAGCAAGTCTTTCCCTACCAATGCTTATGCCCAGCAAAATTCTGAACATGATCGCAAATTCTGTATAGTCCCTCCAGATTCTCACTCCACTAGGTTCTTTCCGTAATGAGCCATACACACATTTTGCCCTCCTTTGCGACTACTATTCCCATTCAACTAATCAATGCAGCTGCCTCATTTTGCTACTGCTAATTTCATTTAACCAAACGAGGTGGTCAGCAATGACCCTGATGTCAGCCTCTCTTAACCTTAGCTCCGCCTTGGCTGAAGGCTGTGTCAGGCCAACTGACATAGGCTAGAACACCAAGGCTACATCAAAATGGGGAGTTTTTAATTACACTCCCTGTTTGGCTAGTATACTTACCATGTCAGCCCATAGCATCAATGGCAGTCAATCAGCTCTGCCAGGCCAAAATTTTTTGTGGCAAATGCAGTCATAGACAGTCATGTGACGCCCACCCCACTTCCGCCCACGGAAGACGCCGATGTTCACTTCCTGTACCTCATTCAACCTTCAGCGAGGCCTGTGCACAAGGTAACCCAAAGAACCTTGGTGCTAGCGGGGAAGGTAGGGCGGGCATCAGAGTCTGACATGGTAAGTATACTAGCCAAACAGGGAGTATAATAAAAACTCCCCATTTTGGCGTCATATACTAAACCATGCTCTGCCTAGTTATGCAGGGACTGTCTTCAATTATGACAAACTCCTAGCATAAAATCATCTGTCTCCCAAATCCCCCAAAGTCAGAGTGTGGCTGCCCACGTGGCAGGGTAATAAAAAATGGTCACCACGTAATTTATCATCCCCAGCTGACGCATTTGTACTATAGCGTTCAAGTACTTCAGCTGTTTGGATGATCCCTGGAGTCTTTTAGCCAGGGTATGACAACAACAACAACAACCTTAGCTTACCTCTTTAAAGTAAACACTGGGCCACCTACACTGCCAACGTTCACTTTACTCTGGTAATCCAATCAAACCCATAATCACATTAGGCAGGCACTGATCTTGGCACCTGGTTCACTTTAAAACAGTAACTTCATATTTACAAACACTGTATCTAAAAACACTGCACTGACCTTACCACCTGGTTCACTTTAAAATATTAACTTCATATCAATGAAAACCAAATCTAGACACAATGCACTGACCTTGGCATCAGGTTCACTTTAAAATAGTAACTTCATATCAATGAAAACCAAGTCTAGACACACTGCACTGACCTTGGCATCAGGTTCACTTTAAAATAGTAACTTCATATCAATGAAAACCAAGTCTAGACACACTGCACTGACCTTGGCATCAGGTTCACTTTAAAATAGTAACTTCATATCAATGAAAACCAAGTCTAGACACACTGCACTGACCTTGGCATCAGGTTCACTTAAAATAGTAACTTCATATCAATGAAAACCAAGTCTAGACACACTGCACTGACCTTGGCATCAGGTTCACTTTAAAATAGTAACTTCATATCAATGAAACCAAGTCTAGACACACTGCACTGACCTTGGCATCAGGTTCACTTTAAAATAGTAACAGCATATCAATGAAAACCAAATCTAGACACACTGCACTGACCTTGGCACCGGCTCCTTGGAAAGCCTCTTCAAAGTCGCCATGATCTGTGTGCCCAGGTCTGACTGGATCTGCTTCACACCTGAAACATTTTCCCACACCACGTCCTGTTTCATTCTGAAACATTCCCCCTCTCCCACATCAGTTTCCAACCTGAAAATCCCCAAAGCGCCCCTCCATATGTCAAACCTCAACATTTCTCACATCTCATCTGAGCTGAATGACCCTAAACCACATCATGGTTGTTTCAGAAACATCCTTGTAGCACACTGAGCTTCGTCATGAAATATCCACCACATACCATGTTTTCATCTTGAAACATCCTATGTACCACAGGCTTCATCCTGAAACAACCCCCACATCAAGTTTGACAAAGTACAGTGTATGACACCAAAAACACTCCATATACCATATCATGCTTCTCAAAAATTGTTGATAAAGCTCCGCCGAAAAACGTAACAAACAAACAATCACAAGACAAAACATGACGCATTTCCGACCTCTTAGGTCTTCTTCAGGCAAGATATACAGCAATCAGGACAATGAAAATAAACAAGCAATCATTTATCTTCATCCAATTTGGAGCAAGATGGGTGTTGAATTGGATGAAGATAAGTGACTGCTCGTTCATTTTCGCTGTGTCCCGTGTGTTGTATATCTTGTCTGAGGAAGACCTAAGAGGTCAACACGCGTCATGTTTTGTCCTGTGATCTGTTTGCTAACATTATTCAGCGGAATTTTATTAATAATTTTTCAAATTTCTTTAGATTTCTGCCTGCAGTCACCTCACCTTGCGACTATATTAAAGCTTCACACTGAAACATCCCAAACACCACACCTTGTTTTACCTGGAGACATGTCCTACACCACATCATGTTAAACTTTAAACATCCCCTATATCACATCATGAATTGCTATGAAACATGCCAAACATTGTATCATGCTTAATCTTAAACATCCCCCATACCACATCATGGTTCACCTTAACACATCCACCAAATTGTATCATGTTTCATCTCAATGCATCCTATAAAACACATTTCTTAAAAACACCCCCCACACCATGTTCCATTTTAAAACATCCCCACATTTCACAATAAAATATCCTCTACCACACTGTTTTTATCTTAATAATTTTCACACACCCAATCATGTTTTTCTCACCCTTAAAACAGTCTTCCACATCATGTTTTGCCTTAAAATATCCTCCCACATATTGTTATGCTTCAAAACATCCCCCACACCACACATTATGTTTTCTCTTGAAACATCCAACCATCACATCACGTTTTCCCCTGAAACAATCCACACACCACGTAAGTAACCTCTGCTCATCAAGCCTCACTTTACAACATCCTCCATACATCATGTTTCACCTTTAAAACACCCCAACACCACATTATGCTTCACTATAAAACGTGTTTCACCTTTAAACATCCCAATATCACATGTTTCGCATGGAAACATCCCACACACATCACATCATGAAGGAGGGAGAGAGGGTGTGGGGAGACAGCAGATAGGGAGGAGAGTGTCTGCACCAACCTGTCAGCCAACTGGCGTATCTGAGGGATGGCCATGTACTTGTCAAAGTGTTCCAACACATTCTGCACCCCCTGGAGCAGATTGCTGATTTCACCGTACTGCCGTCGCCCAGCTAAACTCCTAAAATACACACAGACACACATTCATTAAAACATTAACAAAACATACGGCCATATGACATACGGCTTGTACATGAAGAGAACACTGTGCATAACAACAGCAGACACACAAGCTTCAAACTCCCACACAGCGACAGAAGTAGCTACAACTTCCTTGAGCAGACGTGACATGACTGACATACATGACTGTGTTGATGATTTTGTCTTCTGTGGACAGCCATTTGTTTACTGCTTTTAAACATTATACATACCCGATTTCTAACAGAAAAGGAAACAAGAAAAAGAAAACTGATTTTTCAAGGAGACAAGAAAAAGAAAACAGACTGATTTTTCCTATTAAAAACAGCAAAAAGTCAAGCAACAAAAAAAGCTCTGTGGCACTGAACTCAAAAGCTTTAGTTGACAATCACATGGTAGGGACTACTGAAGAAGTCAAATCTGATACGACATGGATTTTGTACAATACGACATGACTAATTTAATGGCACTTCTTTTCACACAAGAAACATGGAAATAAGTAATGTGGTGATGGTATTATTCTGACAACAGTACACAATCATCACTCCATAAGTGATCAACAGACACACATAAGCAAGCCAATGCAGCCAAATGAAGGTGTGTGCAAAATGGAACGTGGCAGCATGATGACAATACATAAAATATTCATCCGCAAGGCAGAGAAACTAACGTGAGAGAGTCTACGCCGCCAACCAGCATGTGGAGGTGGTTGAGGGTGGTGATGGAGGCGGTGAGATGACGTTTGGCATGGTCCACTGTTTGATGTCACGTGTGATCTCCTTCACCTGTCACACAGCACCATGAGTAAGCGAGTGAAACACAACATTTGAGTCATATACAACCGAAGCACATGTACACAAATCTTCAGTCTTTTACAGTATACAATGCACACGATGTAACTTGATACCGCACCGATACTGCACCATACTTAACCTCCATGCAAACTGGAAGACTTTGAAAATACATACACAAAGCATTGCCATACTTTCCCAGC